>LPNX010783830.1:290018-407556 GCA_001517045.1 Pseudotsuga menziesii | reverse complement strand
TTATGAGGACATAAATATAACGTACCTATCCTATCTCCTTTTGCAATTACCATTGATCCTTTAGTGACCTTCCACCACGTTTTTCCAAATGTAGACAAATAGCCGCCATCTCCCAACTACCCTGTTGAGATCAGATTTCTTTTCATAGAAGGAATGTACCTTACATCCTTTAGCAACTAGTCATTTCCATTATTTATCTTAATCCGTACCTTACCCTTTCCAACAATTTTACATGGTTCATCATCCCCCAATAACACATGCCCAAAATCACCTTGAACATAATCATAAAAGAATTTCCTATGGGGTGTAGCATGAAATGAATCCCCTGAATCTACTACCCAGTAATCACTAGTATTATCTAATGCAAGAATCAAAGCATCTTGTAACACATCACCTGCTACATTAGCTTCCTGGGTAGTCTCTTACTGCCTCTCACCTTTCTTCTTTGGTGCTCTGCAGTCTTTCTTTAGATGTCCTTTCTTACCAAAGTTCCAGCATTCTATTTTTCCAAATATGGACTTGGATCTTCCCTTTTTAGACTTGCCGCGATTTCCTGGGCTCCTTCCTCTCTCGTTTTGTCTCCCTCTGCTCTCCATGGTCAATGCATTACCTGATGTCTCTCCTATTCTTTTCCTTCACATTTCCTCGCTAAGAATAACACTAACAACATCATCAAACTTAAGAGTGTTTGAACTAGGGACATAGTTACTTACAACCATGACCAAGCTATTCCAGCTTTCTGGCAATGAGCACAAGATTAGAAGAGCCCTAACCTCATCATCAAAGTTCACTTTTACAGAACTTAACTGACTGGTAAGTGCATTAAACTCATTTAAATGGTTAGCAACAGATCCACCTTCCAACATCTTCATATTAAATAAACGCTTCATTAAAAATACCTTGTTAGAAGCCGAGGGTTTTTCATAGAGCTTACTCAATGCGTTCATCACACCCTCTGTTGTTTTTTCTTTCGAAATATTGAAGGCCACCGACTAAGCCAGGCACAACCATATTGTTCCTAGTGCCTTTCTGTCAAGAACCTCCCATTCTTCATACTTCATAGCTGCCGACTGTTTTTCTTTTCCGCCCAACGACAGGTACATATATTTCTAGTACAGATAGTCCTCCATTTGCATCTTCCATAACTAATAGTTTTGGCCATTAAATTTCTCTACCCTAAACTTTCCTTCTTCCGCCATTTCTCCCACTCGAACCAGGAACCCTTCTTTCCTGTGAGTTTACCAACCAAATAGACCTTTTGGCTCTGATACCAATTGTTAGAAAACAAGACCGCAGAGCAATAACAGATATATAGTTAAATCAATAAACAAGATGCAAAACACATTGAAACATTACAGAGAGACACAGATATAACATGGTTCACCCAAACGATGGGCTACGTCCACAAAGAAATTTGTCAGTCCTTTTATTATAGTCCAGAAAGATGAAGGGATACACCCTGCAGCAAAACCGCTGCACTTCCTCTTCACGCTCTCACAGTCTCTCTTCCAGTACAATACAATACCATATCCAGTCGATTTACAATGCTCTCTTTTATAGGGGAAATAACATGGGAAAAATTCTAGGGTTAACCCAATACCATGGGTTCACAATACTGTTGGCCAACACACATCCCAAAAGGTAGGGGGAACGAGTGTACAGTACTCCTGGGTTACAACCACAACTGAATAATATCTCTGGATCTGGAAGATTAGGATCCACAACCAACAATAGCAATTGAATGGAGAATGAAAATACAAATCCAACAAGACAAACCACATAGGAAATGGACAAGTATTGCTCAGGAATTTACAGTATATTCATCATAATAATATCTGATGTTACAATAGTTTACATAGGTAGAGTTTGAATGCATGAGTAATTAATTCTAATCCTCCAAGTGGATAAGACTGTATCTAACTGAATCTCTAACTCAAGGTCTCCCAATCAATATTGGAGTCCAAATAGACAACTCCTTGATGACCAATAATTCAACAACCAGTGACAACTAGTTAACTCAGTACAACTGAGAGTGAGGTAGGTATGAAAAGCACTCCTCCCCATGCAACCATGCATTATCCATGAATTAGTAGCACTATCCTAACTAACTGTGAAGTAACTGAATGTAACTGGGGGCTAACTAAGACTAACTAGTACTAACACCAATTAACTGAAGTAGGTTGGTGTAGGGACTCGCTCCTAAAATGTAGGTATTGGTCTAGGAGGTTCCCTAACTGATGCATGCACATGCAATAAGTGGCAGTTAACCTCTAGTAGTGTTCAGAACACTTCAATGGCTGGTACATGTGTCCCAATTGGGCCAAGTGGACCCAATTAATTAATTTTAAGGCTCCTAAGTTATGCAATAATTAATATAATAGAAAGTATGAAAAAGGGAGGATTAATAATCCTAACATCAATATTGTCGGATAATCAAACAATTGGTATTAGAGAAGGATACTTAACTACATTATAATAACTGGAAGGAAGATCCTATTAAAACCCATTATGGATCAACAACAAGGGTTAACCACCAACAAACCTCCATTATTTACAGGAGATAATTATGCATACTAGAGTGTAAGAATGAAGTTTGATCTAATGTCTCTTGGATAGAAATTCTGGAGGTCTGTTAAAAAAAACTACAAAATACCACATGACCTACCTATAGACAGAGATGAACTAGAGCAATATGAGGTCAATGCAAAATCCCTAAATGCAATCTTGAGTGGTTTAACAAACTCAGTGTTTGTGAAAGTCATGCAATGCAAGAAAGCAAAATATGCCTGGGAAAAAATAAAAACTGTCTATGAAGGAGTATCCAAAATCAAACAATCCAAACTTCAGGCATAGAAAGGATAGTTTGAAAGTCTAAAAATGAACAAGGAAGAAAATATTGTAGAATATCTTTTAAGAGTAGATGAAATTGTCAATGATATTAGAGTAATTTGAGGAGTAATAAAGGAGAAAGAATTCATTGACAAAGTACTAAAAACCCTTCCCATGAAGTATGAATCAAAAGTGTCTAGCTACTCTAGAAGAACGAGATGATCTTGACCTCATGACAGTAGACGGACTACATAGGATATTCACTGCATATGAGATGATAACATGAAAAAATTAACATTCAAAAAAATAAACAACATTTAAGGTCTCAAAAGAACCAAAGAAGTCTGAAACCCCATCTAAGAATCACTCAGAGAATTCAGATGATGAAGAAGACTTGTTCATCAAGAAAATTGAGAGAGTTACTGGAAAGTAGAAAGGAAAGCTACATCTAAAGTGTTTTAATTGTGGAAGAATCAGACACTTTACTTCAAAATATCCCTATCCTAAACAAAATGTTAGTGATGAGAGAGAAGCCTCAAAGAAATTAAAAAGGGAAAGACCAAAAACAAGAAGAAGTTTAATGATAAGAAGAAGATCCTTTACACCAGGGAAGATAGTGACGATGAAGACACAAGTGGAGATGAGGAAACATAAATTCTATTAATGGGAATAGAAACTCAAGCTCAATATGATGAATAAAATGAGGAAGGAGAAGTAGACCTAAAAGCTGAAATCATTAGTTCTCTTGAAGGACTTAAAAAATGAAGGAAAAAAACAAATAGTCAAACCAAATCATTACTGACTTGAAGACCCAACTTCAAGAGGCCAAGAATATTGAAGAGGACCTATATTTTCTGCTGAAAAAGAGAAAACAAGAATCTGAAAGGCTTGAAGAAGAGATTATGCACCTTAGAAACAAGTTTGATGAAGAATCTATTAATTCAAAATTTGAAAACAATTCAAAGACTCTAGATGACATCTTGAGTAGCCAAATACCATCGAGAGATAAATATGTATTAGGATATGAAAAATAAAAGAAGCAAGAGTGTTCATCCCTCATAACCAAGGTAGAAATAAAAGAAGCTATGCTGCTGCACTAAAGAGTCCAATTCAAAAGGAAGAAATCAAGAAATCTGCTCTATCCTCTCATGACAAAGATAGAACTAATGTGATGCCTAGAATACCAATGACAAGTAGATATCAACAAATATTTTTCGTTCATTTCTACTCTTGTAATAATTTTGGTCATAAATCCCTAAATTGCAGAGCATATGGAAAGTTTCATGACTACAAGCATAATACATATAGTAACAAACCAAAAGCAAGAAACCATGAATATTTTGCACCCCTGGAAAGATGTGACATAGAGTGTTACAAATGAAATAACCATGGAGATATAGAAAAATATTTTAATCTAATGACTCCCACAGAGAAGGTTGCTGCAAAAGAGTTTTAAGACAAAAACAGAGAAATGGGTGGAAGAAAAAGAAAGAAGAGGAGAAATCCATGATTTCTCTATATGCAACAAAAAAGAATAATCTATCGAATATTGATATTGGGTGTTTAAATCATATGATAGGAGACCCAAACAAGTTCATAAGCCTAAGAAAAGATAATAAGGGAAAATTCACCTTTGGAGATAACGTGTCTTCCAAAATAATTGGCAAAGGTACAACTGCTATCAATAACAAGATCAAAGTTGAAAATGTGTTTCTAGTGAAATACCTAAAGCCTAATATCCTTAGTGCAAGTCGCACTTGTGATCAAGGGCACATCTGCACTTTTGACTTTGAGAAATGTGAAATAGAAAAAGGATTCAGGAAGACTTGTTGGGACTAGTGTAAGGAATTCAAGTAATGTATACATTCTAGAAAAGAAGAACACTGCAACATGAGTATGATTGATGAAAGTTGGCTATGGCATAGAAGGATGGGGCACTTAAACTTTGAAAATATTATGAAAGTAAGTAAGAAGGAAGTTGTAATGTATTTTCAAAAGATTGTGAACCCTCTAAATTCAGTTTGTAAACATTGTCAACATGGGAATCAAACTAGAGGAAACTTTAAAGCAAAAGAACATACAACCTCACATCCATTGGAAATAGTTCACACTGATCTCCATGGACCAAAAAGAACTAAAATATTGCAAGAAGAGTAATATTTCATATTGTTCATAGATGATTATACAAGGATGACTTGGGTTACATTTCTCAAAGAAAAATTAGAAGCTTTTGAGAAGTTTAATATTTTTAAACCAAAAGTTGAGAATGAAACAAATTTGAAAATCAAATCTCTAAGGTCAGATAATGGAGGTGAATTCATTTCAAATGAATTCAATGAATTTTGTGAAATCCATGGAATTAAAAGACAGTTTTTAGCCTCAAAGATTCCTCAGCAAAATGGCGTTGTGGAAAGAAAAAATAGAACAGTCCAAGAAGCTTCCAGAACTATGTTAACTGAATCAAAACTTCATGATGTGTATTGGAGGGAAGCAATATATACAACTATTTATATACTAAATAGAGGAAAAATACTAATTAATAATGACAAAACCATTAACAACTATGGTATGAAAGACCTACCTCAGACTAATATTTCTGTGTTTGGTAGACAATGCTACGTAAAAAGAAATGAATATGATCTTGGTAATTTTGATTCTAGAACCATTGAAGGAATATTTTTAGGATATTCATCCACAAAGAAAGCATATAGATGTTACAATCAAAGGCTACACAAAATCATAGAAAGTGCAGATGTAAGAGTGGATGACATAAATCCAAGAAGAATAAAAAGCGAAGATGAAGATGAAGACTTGAAAAATAATGAAGGAGTTTATGGTGAAGAAGAAAAGGAATAAGAAAAATAAGATTCACAAGAAAGTGAAGATGAATAATCTCCAAGACCTGATATAATATCTCCATCTAGAAGAATACAAAAGGATCATCCTGAGACACAAGTATTAGGTGACAAAGATGTTGGAGTTAGTACAAGAAGAAAACTTCTATTTAATGAACAAGCCTTACTTTCATTGGTGGAACCTGAGAACTTTGTAGTATCCATCAAAGATGATGATTGGATCAAAGCCATGAATGAAAATTTGGATCAAATTGAGAAGAACCAAACTTGTGAACTAGTTCCAAGACTTGCAAACAATAATACTGTAGGAACCAAGTGGGTGTTCAAAAACAAGTTCAATGAAAATGGAAAAGTGATAAGAAACAAAGAAATATTAGTGTGTGAAGGATATGCTCAAGTGGAGGGTAGATATTTTGAAGAAACCATTGCAACTGTAGCAAGAATTGAAGAAATAAGAATGTTTTTGGCATTTTCATGTTATCAAAACTTCAAAGTATATCAAATGGATGTCAAGTATGGATTTTTGAATGGGAAACTAGAAGATGAAGTCTATATTGAACAACCTGAAGGTTTCCTCTTTTCAGAAAATAGAGATTATGTTTGCAAACTAAAAAAGGCACTCTATGGTCTCAAGAAAGCCCCAATAGCATGGTTTTCAAGGCTAGATAACTACTTTAAGAAACAAGGATATAAAAGAGGATCCATTGATAGTAATCTCTACATAAAGATCGAATATAAGAATATGATCATTGTTGTTGTTTATGTGGATGCTATCATATTTGGAAGTAATCTACAAATACTAAGTGTAAACTTTTCTTCTGAAATAAAGAAAGAATTTGAAATGTCAATGTTGGGTGAATTAACATTCTTTTTGGGATTACAAGTTTATCAATCAGACAAAGGAATATTCATTTCTCAAACCAATTACATCAAATACATGCTTAAGAAGTTTAAGATGGAAGAGTCCAAGCCTATTAGTACTTCTATGATCACTGGTTGTAAGTTAATCAAGGATGATGAGTCCTTGGAAGTGCATCATACGATGTACAGATATATGATAGGTAGCATGCTATATGTGACAGATGCAAGACCATATGTGATGCAAGATGTAGGATTGGTTGATATATTTCAATCAGCTCCCAAAGAAACACATGTGGCTGCAGTAAAATGAATTCTTAGATATCTAAAAGGAACTGTGGATTATGGTTTATGGTACCCAAAATGTCAAGAATTCACTTTAAGAGAATTCACTAATGTAGATTGGGTATGAAGTGTTGATGACCGAAAGAGTACTAGTGGAGCAACATTATTTTTGGGAAAATGTTTGGTATCATGGTTAAGAAAGAAAAAATAATCCATAGTATTATCTACAACAGAGGCTGAATATATTGTTGTTGCATCATGTTGTACTCGAGTCATTTGGATGAAGCCGGCATTTGAAGACTTACTTGTGAAGTATGAGCATCCAATAGTGATAAATTGTGAAAATAAAAGTGCCATAAAGATATCAAAAAATCCTATCAGGAACTCCAAAAATAAGAACATACCAATAAAATATCACTTTCTAAGAGATCAAGTGTCTCAAAAGTGGTCAAACTAGAATATATTAATGCTAAAGAACATATTGTTGATATATTCACTAAGCCACTACCCAAAGAAACATTTGATCATCTTAGACATAAGTTGAGTGTAATCTCCTTATGCTGAATAAAAAGGAGAAAAGGCAGCATGTCAGGGGGAGATATGTTGACAGGGGGAGCTTTTAGAAGGAATCCTTTGTCATTAATGTCAAAGGGGGAGAAAATTGGAAACTTGAGGAATTGTTGCCATCAATTCCAAAGGGGGAGAATGTTGAGTATGGTTTACATTGATTTCAAAGAAGTTTAGTAAAGACAAAGGGATAACCTAGGGAATGATGACATGGCATGTAGGATGAATTTGGCATAGATAAAATCAACATGTTTTCCCCCATGCTCTGGATACTTCCCCTTCCAAGTTTGATTAAAGTAAGAATCCACCCTAGGGTCAGCACAGAAGTTCATGAGAATATTTTTAGATGCAAATCGATGAGGATGATTGATAGATTCTCTGATCAATTAATTAGGTTTTGAAATAACCATGGTACAAGGTCATTGATTGACCATCGATCAATGTAAGAATCGATGGATATCCAAACAATAAATAGTGCTTTAAGTCTTATAGGGATGAACAGTTGAGGATGAGGAAAGGTAGATATCGATGGTAGGGATTGAATCCAACATAAGAAGATATGATATTGTTAAAATTATAAAGGAATTAAAAAATGGAAGTTGGATCCGACAATCGAAGGAATATGATATAGAAGAAGATATATTGAAGACGAGGAAAGGATCCACAAAATAAATGTGAGTGGAAGATAACATTTTAGAGTGCCAAAGTGAAGTTCCATGTTTGATAGATGATCAACGGACGAGGAGGATTTTGCAAGTGATTGACGGTTCACAGGAATTGTGGAAAGAAATTTGCAAGGGGATATTGTGGAAGCCCATTTTGGAAAAAGTTGGAAGGAACATCTACAACCCGCAATCTGCAACCTCACTGCAAAAAGAATGTTGTGGCTACATAATTACGGAAGTAATTTTTGAATTTTGCGGAAATATAAATGTGTAAAGGTAAATGCGAAGAGATAAATGCGGAAAGATAAACACATAAAGGTAAATGTGGAAAGGTCACTGCGGAAATTCCATTGTGGAAGGATTTCTATTGCAGAAAAATCATTGCGGAAAGGAAATTGTGGAACCTGATGACTGATAAATTTAAACATAGTTAAAATGATAAACATAGTATATCAATAAGCTACATGAACAAAAATAATATATAAAAAAAATTATATTATTCCTGTAGATTTTGTATGTAAGAATAATATACATGATAACACTATAAAATAAAAAATTAGTTAGTTATGTTAAACAAAGTTATGATGACTAAAAAGGGGAGTGACTGTATAAACAAAGAAGTGATTGTTAATTAAGGGATGTTTTTTGTGAAATGTCACGATGAAGTTGTGTGATGGTTCAAATGAAAAGACATGAGTTTCCAAGATTAAAAATATGTGGTGATATGCGTGTTACAATTATTTATAGATAGAGGTTTGAGAGGAAGAAATTGTCTCTGTAACATAGATCGTAGTAGCATCTAGAAGAGGTAGAGACCAGATAAATGAATAATTATCTGTGACAAAGTTGAAGAAAAAAGATATGGAAGATTGATAAAACAAATTAGGGTGGAAGGTTGGTGCTAGGGCAGGAAACAAGCTTGTAGGGGGTTGTAGCCTCCTTCCAGTAGTGGCTATAGAACATGGTGTTGGTGCATCCTTATCTGTGGTAGCAGGAAGAAAACTAGGGTGTTGAAGCATCCCTGTCTGTAGTAGTAGGAACAAATTCTGGAGTGTTGATGCATCTTTTATGTAACAATAGATAAACAATTTTGTAAAATTCATCTTATTAATGAGTTTGATTTTTTGGTTTGATCATTGAGGTTTCCACAATAAAATTCTTTGTCCTAACTTATTTGATTCTTTGTGTGTCTTGTACTAATTTTTTTTAACAAAATAAAAAGAAGGATATACTGATTCCACCCCCCTCTCAGTATGCTAGATAATCCAACAATTCTTTTCGTCAGTTAAGAAATATTAAAATAGGTGCTGATACCATTTTCTCTTTAAGGACATAAAGACACTTTTGACATTCTTCATTCCACTAAAGTTTGACATATTTCTTCAACAATTTTTCCATTGGAGCAGTGATCTTCACATACCTTCTGATGAATTTCCTGTAATAATTAGTATGACCCAGCATGGTTATGAACTATTTAACCGGCAATAGTGGTGGTAGCTTTACAATGATTACAATGTTTGCAGGGTCCACAAACATTCCTTCTCTATAGAAAACTTGACCCAAAAAAATACCAAAAGGGGCACAAAAGATGCATTTCTTCAAATTTAAATAAATATGAAATTGTCTACACCATTCAAGAATCACCTGAAAACTCTCAATATGGGCCTTAAACAACCCATATATTGTCCATTCATTAAAGTAGACTTCTAGGAATTTGTGAATAAAGTCTTTAGAAGCAGCTACAACTATCCTAGAAAAAATAGCAGGCACATTCTTAAGTCTAAATGGCATTACTGTGTAATGGAAACAACACCATTCTATCGTAACGGTGGTCTTATGTCGATGCTCTTCTGCAATATTGATTTGATGGTATCTAGAGAATTCATCTGTAAATGAATATATCTCTTGTCCCCCTAGACTCTCCAAGAACTCATTTGTAAAAGGTGTAGGAAAAGGATCATGCAGGAAATAATCATTCAATTTCCTCAGGTCGACATAGAGACAAAATTATCCACTTTTCTTATCCTATATGACCATTGGATGATCCAATCTGATTCTTTGACAAAATCAATAATTCTTGCATCCAACATTCTGTCTAATTCTTCCTTAACCTTCTATTTTTGCATCCAATTTAAAGGGAATCTTCATCTCACCCAGATTCCAACCAATTCCCTCCATTTTTGTAAAATTGGTTAGGGACAGGTCTTGGAATTCATGTAATAAATCAATGATTGTACCAACAATCTCATCATCCTAGTAATCCCCAATATTTTCAAACTTCGAATTCTCATGAGACCAAATGTTAACTTTCTATATTTTTAGGGGATTCAAAAAAATTTCGAACGATAGACCAAGTTCCTTCATATTAAGGTTCCCCAACTATGTTGTAGCACTCCATCAATAATTTGACTATTGCATTCCATTGTGGTAGACTTGACACTTGAATACAGACATCCTAAAAAATATTGGTTCTAATAACTTTAAAGGAAACATCAATCAACAAACTTTCATCTGCAAATCTAAAACTATGTTTGAAACTATTATCCAATTCATCCTAGTCTATAGTCCCTCATCGTAGCTTGACCGACGTATACCAATTTTTTGGTATCATATCCAAAGTATGTATAAACAAGCCTTGGGTTCTGAAGACATATGTGTGGTTGTGGATATGTTGTAGTCATGATATGGATCGGGTACTTCCTCATCTTAATCGCAGGATTCTCCATCAAGATACGATGTCAACTCATTGACCCTTCTTTCAATCACACTACAACTTCCTCTTCTTGTCGCATTCCTTCTTTTCTTTCCCAACCAAAATCTTCTTCCACTCCTCAGGCATCCACCTTCTTTCTCAATCTCACTATTGATATGAAACATATCATCTCACTCATTCATGTCCATTTTTCTCAACTCTTTCTTGTGACATTACCCAGGGTCTCCGCGTGCAAGAATTTATTCATCGAAATCCATTCTCAGAATCCCATTTTCACATACTAGCATTTTTATCCACAAATTCAAGGATTTCAAATAGAGGCCTCAAGGTTCCTGGAAGAAATATCTTTCCATTTCACTGTATGAATTTATAGTATTTGCTGCAATACCAATAATATATTCTTCAATAATACTATCAACCTAGAAGTTGACAACCCTAGATATAGGATTACTAAGTCATTTCTGCCATTACATCAACTGAGGACTCCACTCTGTAGGTTCTTTTGTTTGAAATTTTTTTGTCCGAGTTGCTAGCTTTGAAAACCATTCATGCAATAGAATGGGAAATTCACTAAATAAAATCTCATGAATGTATGTGTAAATATATTTTTCCAACCATTATTTCGGGCTCAATCGTGACCCTTTACTTTCTTCCTGTGCAAAATCCCATTCTTTATAATCAATCCAATCTTGAATTTATGGTTTTCTTAGGTGCCAAAACATTACTCGTTGCAATGATTTAGGTCCTGAAAACAGAACCATTTTTTGGAATCTTTTATGTTGACCCAGGTTCAGAATTCCCTTTCTATCAACAAAGACCAATATATTGGCTCGATAGAGTATAACTTCGTCGACAACACCTGTGATGCAAGTTAGGTCTCACCCTTGATGTCAATGGGGACTACTAGAACCAGGTTTCTATAGTTATGAAAGGGGTTTTTTTTATCACAACATCATCAGTTTACTCGACTAAAACTAGGGAATATACTTATGTCATCATACATACATCTAAGAACAAATAATATTGATCCGTTGAAACAAATATACAACATGAAATATATATAGATTCTAACATATATTAATTGAAATTCCACATTATGATTCCATTAGAGGTTCGAAAAACTCATAAAAGTTCATTCATAACATATAGAGACATCAAAGACACATATTTAACATGGAAACCCATATGAGAAAAACCACAAAGGTACTCTTTATCTAGCATGAGTATTGTTTGAGAACCTTTGGTCTATGCACACAGCTTGAATAATCCTTTCTAGATCTTCTTTACAATGAATAATGGTTTTATTCTTCTCATGCTCTCATGTCTAGAATTTTCACCGGTCATTCGCACACATATTTGAATGACCTTATATGCTTTTTGCAATTATTGTTTTACCTATCAACTAGTTCTCAACTATTATTCGATGGGTTGTTCTAAAAACTCAAAACATGATGTTTACATTAACAAAGGTGCTATCGACTGAACTTACAATCATGCTTATTTTTCAAAAATAGACTATCAATTTAACTACCTCTTATAAAAAATAGGCCGAACTCCTGTTTTCGAATTTCTCTTCTAGTATTTCTGTCATATCCTTTTGCGTTGTGATATTTACTCATCTTTCAACATCAATCTTCATTTTTTCAATAAAATTCGGTTATCTTTTCCTAGGGCCAACAAAAACAAAAGATAGAAAAAGGAATTCCAAGGCCTAATACCATAAGATAAATTCCATCTTTGCAACTGAAGAAGTTCTTTAGAAAAGGATGTCAGTTGTATGCATCACATGTGCAAGAACCAGAGAAGTGTAAAATCCCAAGTTTAGAAGATTTTCCAATATTGCAATATTTCATAGATGTATTTGAATAAATACTAGGATTGTCACCAAAAAGAGATATTTATTTGATGCTTGGATATGCCTTAGTATCCATAGTTCCATATAGAATGAGTACACCCGAGTTAAAAGAGTTATAAATGTAGTTGGAAGAATGATTAAAGAAAGGGTATATATGCCCAAGTGTGTATCCTTGGGGAGCACCAGTACTAGTTGTAAAGAAAAAGGATGAAACTTAGAGGTCATTTATTGGCTTCATGTAGTTGAACAAGGTCAATATGAGGAATAAATATCCACTTCCTAAAATTGATGACTTGGTTGATCAACTGAGAGGGGAAAAGATTTTATCAAAGATATATTTAATATCTGGTTACCATTAAGTGAGAATAAATTATGAATACATTATGAATACATTGTTTAAAACTAGATATGGTCACTATGAATTTCTGGTGGTGCCATTTTGTTTAACAAATGCACTAACTACACTTATGTGCTTGATGAATGGTATATTCAAGAAGTATTTAGATAATTTTATCATTGTATTATTGGGTGGAATTCTTATTTATTCAAAGTCAGAAGAAGAGAACGAGGAGCACTTGAGATTGGTATTAAAAGAGTTAAGAGAAAATCAATTTTACGTCAAGTTCAATAAATTTTCTTTCTATCATAGGAAAATACATTATTAGTCACATATTATCACTTAAGAAGGAATAGTTGTGGATCCTGAGAATACTGAAGCTATTATGGGATGAGATTCACCCAAGAATGTATCAGAAGTAAGATAATTCATGGGATTAGTTGGATACTACCAAATATTTATATAAGTATTTTGTAAGCTGGCCTATCCAATTACATCATTACAGAAGAAAGGAGTCAAGTTTCAGTGGACACCATGGTGTGAAGAAAGTTTCCAACAGTTAAAAATATTTCTCACTAGTACACCAATTCTCGAGATTTCTGATCCAAATGAAGATTTTGTTGTATGAACAAATGCTTTCCAAGAAGGAATTGGTGGATTCCTTATGCAAAATGGACATGTGATTTTTTATGGGTCAAGACATCTTAAAGAACATGGGAAAAAGTATGTCACACATGATTTGGAGCGTGTTGCTATTGTGCATGCATTAAATATGTGGAGGAATTATCTAATGGACATAAAATTTGAGTTAAGAATGGATCATAGTGGGATGAAATATTTATTTGAGAAGCAAAATTTGAATGTAAGACAATCAAGATGGCTGTAATTTCTATGTTAATTTTATTTTGATATCAAACATATTAAATTCAAGGAAAACAAAGTTGATGATGCACTCAATAGAATAATTCATGTTATTCATGCTTCAACCCTTAGTATATATAAATCAAATTTAAAAACCAGGATTCTTGAAGCTTCCATATCAGATGAACATTACCTTCAAGTTAAAAAAGAGTTACAACAAGAAACTGTACAACATAAATATGAAGGTTACATGTTGGAAGGTGATGGAATTCTTACTTATGTTCCCAATTCATGGGAATTAAGGAAATTGGTAATGAATTAGATGCATAATGTGCCATACGTAGGGAATCTAGGATACCAAAATACAATTTCAACAGTAAGAAAACAATAATTTTGGACAAGAATGAATAAATATGTTGTTGATTATATAACAAGGTGCATTGAATGTCAAGAGTAAAGGTTGATCATAGACATCCACTAGGATTGCTTCAACCATTGCCAATACCTAAGTGGAAATGGGATGTGGTTACCATGGAATTCATCACTAAGTTTCCAAGGATAAGAAAACAACATGATTCCATCATGGTGGTGGTGGATAAGTTAACAAAAGTTGTTCACTTTATACTAGTCAAGTCAACTCATAAGGTAACTAATATAGAAGATATTTATATGAAGGAGATTGCTAGGTTACATGGGATACCAAAGGAAATAGTTTCAGATAGAGATACAAATTTTACTTCAAACTTTTGGAAAGTATGATTCAAAGGTTTTGGAAAAAATATAAATTTGTACACAACAAGCCATACATAAACAAATGGGAATACTGAGAGAGTCAACCAGGTTATTGAGGATATTTTGAGGATGTATGTGATGGATGAACAATCGAAATGGGAAGACTACCTATATCTGGTAGAGTTTGCATTTCATAATGGATATCATTCTTCTTTGCATATGAGTCTATTTGAAGCATTATATGGTAGAAAGTGCAATACTCCAATTAGTTGGGGTGACTCTAGTTGACATGGTAATAATTGGGCCAGAACTACTCAGAGAAATGGAAGAGCATATGGTAAAAATCAGGCAGAATTTGAAAGTGGCATAGGACAAATGTAAGAGTTATGCAAACAAAGGAAGAGCATTAAAATAATTTAAAGTGGGGGATCATGTATATTTGAAAGTAATTCCAAAGAAGAGTTCTATGAAATTGGGAATTTGTCAAAAGCTTGTAGCCCAATCTTGTGGGTGATTTAAAAATTTGGATAGAATAGGGCATGTAGCTTATGCATTAGCATTTACTGCTTGTATACATATGCATAATGTATTTCATGTGTATTTATTAAAGATATATTTGCATGATCATAACCACATAATTTATTGGGCTATGATTCAAGTGGAATTAGAAGGCGATATTCTGGTACACCCAGTGTGCATCCTAGACAAGAGAGTTATGTTGCTAAGGAATATGGCCATAAGATAGGTAAAGTTCTAATGGACCCATTACAATCCTAAATAAGTGATGTGGGAGATCAAGGATGTGATGCAAGAGGAATACGCACAAATATTTTGAAATTTTGATAATTTTTTTGTAAATGTACATAGTGTTGATGATGCACTGAAGACAATGCATAAATTTAGGGGGAGGGGAATGTGATACCCCAATTTTGACCCCATGATGTAAATTTTGTAAATATTGATGTAAAGGATAGAAGCCAAAAAAACAGTTAGGATGACCAAGACTATGCAAATGTGTATATTTTTTATATTAATATAAAAATATCGAAGTGGTTGCAAATGGAGAAGGAAGAAGAAGAGATGGGGGGTTATGGATCCATAAGAGGGGAAGAGATAGTGGGATTATCTTATGTCCTTATAATTAGTTGTTTAAACAAATATTTTAAAAATTTATTAGGAGCATGCTTTAGTTAATTAAAAATCATTATTTAATAATGCAAAGGGGATTATGACTGGTTCCATGTGGATGGGTCACATGGAAATATGATGCATGCCTATGAAATTAATAATTACGATGAGAGGGGTTCATTCCTTCTACTATTACACCATTCAAATTTTCCTTCACCACTAACCTTTCCATTACCTTGGAAAACTCAAATTGATGTTGTGATAGATGAACATGAATCCATTAATGAGTGTGAATTTTGCATTCCATTAACCCAGTAGACTAGTGAAAGAGAAACCTGACTTGCAAATTATCATTGGAATTCCCAATTCTAATACTTCCTGTCCAATTTGTTTTGCAACGATAGTAGGAACTAGAGGCTTCCTGAGGAAATGTTAACTTAGAGAAGGGAGCTTGTTCTTGGCATTGAGCAGGTTGATGGGGAAGGAGAATTAAGGATTGGTGTAGCTATGGAGGGTGTTTAGACACTAGAATGTTGCATGGGATATTGGGTTGTTTAGAATATGTTGAAAAATTATCCCTTGTTGATTGGTATCCCAGATCTAGGGTGGCCTATCAAAGTAAGACTTGGCTTGACAGTGCCTACGGCTGGGTGTAACGTCCTTTTTTTGTAATTAGTTGGAGAATAATTTGATTAAAATATAAGTATCTAACTGTCTAAGAATTCTATGTTTAATGATGTGTTTGATTTCTTAGTAAATTATTGTTTATGCTTGTACTTATGAATGAAATTGCATGGCACTGTATGCTTTTTCCTGTTTGAATTATAAGAAAATATATTGTGAATGTGTATGATGTTTTTAGGAAACTATATATATACATATATGTATATTTCATTGTTCGATGAAATGGAGAAAAATAAAATGAAGTTGGACATCCATGTAAATATTTGGAACATATTTGAGTATCCCAAGGTCACACTGGTGAAAAAACGTTTCCATGTATGTTACAATTCAAGTCTCATTTTATACTAAATACAAAGTGTTTTGACCAGTTTTAACTACATGAACCAAGGAAAAATCACAAGTTCTCCATATATGGCCCGAGACATTATTAGATAGAATTTATTCCATGACAATCAATGCAATTTCATATTTTTCAAGATTCAACATACCTATTATTTAGTCCACACTTCCTCCTTTATAATTGGTCATTTTCCCTCCTTGATCGTTCATAGTTACTTGGTACTTTTAATCATCTATTGACTTTTGATATTGCATTAGATAACCATAGCCATGGAGGAAACTAATCGATCAGAGTACGTAACTATCTCATCTCTTATTTACAACCTTATTATTTCCTCGACTTGACCCATGCCCTTAGAATTTAGGTGCACACCCTTGAAACATGTATTTCCTCCGTTATACTATATAATTCTTAATTATTTTTTGAGCTTATAATGAAAATGTGAAAAAAATAAAAAATAAAAACTATAAAATCCAAGAAGGGGAAAAGTGAATTCTTTTTTATTTCATCACAATTATAAATGAAAATAGTCATCACTAGTCACCCTTGAACACAACACACATTTATGTTAGCCATTATTCATATAGTTTATAAACAATTACCTTACGAAATTGTACCATGATTATGAGTTCTAGTCCACCAACGGGTTATCCTTATTGTCATTATAGGGAATTCATCAATGTATACAACATTGTTGTATTTCATTGAGTTTGGTTCCTTGAGTATTATGTTTTTGGATGTCATTATGTGTCATGTTGTATGTTCAAGGGAATTTTTTAAACTATGTCAACCATTCCTTATATATTCTTGACCAATCATGTTGGCCTTCCTTATGCTAGTATACATTGCTGGACCTTATCATCCTAGTATTAATAATTAATATCAAAACTTTGATCTTTGTTTTGTGTTGTTTGATTTGGGATTCCTTAATTCCCTCCTTTCAATGGGCCTTTTTATATCGATTCCAAATCATTATCTAGGAAGTTGGTCCTGGAACCTTGAGACTACCTAGTAACTTGCAACCATTAGTGGAAGGTATCCTCACAAATGATAGTGAGTATACATGAATGAACCCATATTCATTAGATTCTACAAGTGTTTTAACACAAATATTTTATTCACACTTGTTATATTGTACTTAGTACCTTGGAGCCGATTTTCATTATCAATGGGTCTCTTCACACCTGCCAATAGTATATATTAATGACATTTGATTAGATGGTGTTCTATCATGCTCAATCATTGTTCATTTATATGCAAGTTGTAAGTTCACACAATCATTAGTTTGGTTTGAATACCTTGGGAACAATAGTAGTATCACTCGTCGATGCTAGTGCCTGAGTTGTGCAAGATTAGAATGCCATGTTGAAGTACCTTGAAGACTATTATATATTGTACTCCTCATAGTTCATGAGTACATTCTAGATGTACTTGTGACATGGACCCACTGTGTATTGTGTGTGGCCAAGCTTGTTTATTGTTGAGCATAGGTATGCTTTCCTTAGGGAAGATATTATATTTTGGAAATGGGTTGGTTTGCTTGCATGTACTTTTCAACTCTTGCACCTGCAGTTATCCTCTGTAGCCCTTCAACCACAATTATAGATTATTAAGGTAATGTATTTCATCCATCAAATTTTCTTCTGACCTCACAAATTATGGGGCATATGTTATAATGATATTTAACACCCTTAGTGATGAATACTAGAAGTGGACATCAACTTCCTCTTCAACATCAAAATTTACTCAAAAGCATTGAAAGCAGACACTTTTCTAAAGGTTGGTCACTACTTTCCTTGAATAAAGGGGTGACTAGTCAGTAGTTTTGGCCCTAAATGGGAAACCAAGGTCATTTGATCATTGGTTTAAAGCTTAAAGGTGCAACCAGGGATTAAGCTAAGTTAAATATGGATGAAAATTGTGTTAGGAGTGAAAACCAAAGCTCAATTATGCATGGAGGAGACTTGTTAAGAAAGTATTGCATGTACAATGGGATCATCTATTAGAATTGTTGTGCAATTTAGATCATCAAGAAATGAGTCTGGAATTATTGATGCAGTGAATAGGAATGAATTATACAAACTAAAAAATTCAATCTCACAAGAGACATACAAGTATTGCTCAGAGAATTAAAATATTATATTCTTTACATAATCCAGTGTTACATATGAAAATAATTTGAATCACGAGGAATGAATTCGAATCTGCCAACTAGATGTGACTAAATCTGTCTAACTATATAACTAAATATGTCTCAATCATTATCAGAGTCCAAGTGGTTAAATCCATATGTCTAATCATGTCATGCAATCAGTTATAATCAATTAACTTAGTATAACTGAAGTGATGGGTGAGAAAATGCCCCTTATCAACATGCATCCATGCATAACTAGCGCTAATTGAACTGATTGCGATCTAAATGAAAGTAACTGGAAAATAACTAAGCTTAACTATTTCTAACTCCAACTGACTGAAGGAGGTTGGTGCCAGGACTCCCAGTGGCTCCTAAAATGTAGGGATTGGCCTAGGAGGTGCCTAAACTTATGCATGCAATTGCAGTCAGTGGAAGTTAGCCTCTATCAGTGTTCCCCGCACTCTAATAACTGGTACATGTGGCCCCATTAGGCCAAGTGGACCTAATGGTACTAGTGGAACCAAATAATTAAATAAAACTCCTAATTTAGGATAAAATAATCTAATAGATAGTTTGTTCAAGGGAGGATTATAAATCCTAACACCCCCCCTGAATCCTAATACCCCCCTTGAATCCTAACTTGGAAATACGTGGGCCCTAGAAACAAGGCCATAAGTCACCCATATACAATATAAAAGATAAAAAAATTTGCTTAATAAATCAAGGAAATAGGGTAAAACCTCACGGGAAACCCCCCCTTAAGATACGTAGGAACAAGAAAATACAAGCTATTTTTAGAAGAAAAGAAGTTTCCTCCTTAGAAAATAAATTGTAGAAACTCTCCTACAAATTTGCAACTCTATGTAGCAGTATGGTTCTTTTGTGTAGAAACATACTGAATCTATGCATGTGAACCTATCCAAACTAATGGCTATGTCTGAAGGAATTTTCCTTTTTGGAAGAAGAAGAATATACTCAATTGAATCAGAAATATACACAACAACATGATGAAAACTTGACCCATGTGGAGCAACTGAAATCAACTGATGAGAGAGAAAAATTTATTGAGAATTCAAATCATGTGAGGAACACCCAAGAAACTGATATATTGCAGCCTTGAACATCAAACCATGTGAGTTAAAAGCAACCCCAAGTGTTAGGATCAAGTGTCCAGACGAATGCAAAATGTCTCCATTTTTACTAGTTCTGTGAGGAGATGAGCATGTGATCAAATAGATAGGTAGATAAGCCCTGGGAATATGGAGAGAGAATGATTGAGCTCCATCATATGATATACCTTTAGAAATAATCAATTATTCATAAAATATAATATCAGCAAACTCATAAGAGAAAACTAACATCAAATCCCCAGCAGCAAGTTTGAAGGAGACTTGTGGTACTTGATTTGTCACACTAAAATTGATGAAACCAGATACAAACATGACTGAAGGCTCTTGGAACATAAAAATTGAACCAAATATCATATCATATCCAAAAAAAATTATATCAGATCCAAAAGTGAGGAATGATATCAAATCTCTAGCAACAACTTTGAAGGAGAGTTGCGATACTTGATTTTTCACACCAAAATTGATGAGAGTGGATACAAGCATTACTGAAATATATTGAAACTTAAAACCTGAAAAAAATAATATCACATCAGATCCAAATAATATCATATCAGATCCAAATAAGTTCATATCATATCCAAGGGTTTTCTCCACCGAGATGGTAGATGCACAATTTTCTCCTTCTTCAAAATTCTAAATATTGGTGCATGCAATCATGTAGGAATTTGTTGGAAGCTCAAGATCAATGAGAGTGAATTTATCACTACTAAAATATGAAATAATTTCCAAAATATAAAAATATTTACAAAATATAATATCAACAAACTCATGATAGAAAACTAACATCAAATCTCCAACAGAAATTTTTAAAGAGATTTTTGGTACTTGATTCTTCACACCAAAATTGATGAGAACAGTTACAAGTAGTACTGAAAGCTCATGAAACTGAAAGATTGAACCAAGTAATGTTATATTAGATCCAAATAAGATCATATCAGATCCAGATAGGTTCATATAAGGTCCAAGTGTGTGCTCCACCGAGATGGTAGATGCACAATTTTCTCCTTCTTCAAAATTATGAGTATTAGTGCATGCAATCATGTAGGAATTTGTTGGAATCTATAGATCAATGAGAGTGAATGGATCACTCCAACAATATGATATTATTTCCAAAATATCCAAATAATTACTTATATGCACACTAGCAACATCATTAGAGACAGAGAAATCAAATTCCTCTCCCTTTCCTGGAGTAATCACTGGTAAACTATGCACAAATTTATAATAGAAGAATTGTTGGAGAATTTTTGCATAAAATGCAAGGAGAGTTTTTATTCAATAACAAAGATTCGAATGTCTTCTTCTGGATCATCCATATGAGAATATGAGATATCAGAGATCTCATAAACTTCCGGAGCAGCAGGAGAAGGAGTCACTCCAAGGATACTTTCTTTAATTTGAATTTACTATGTGGAAGATTCTGCTTCTTCTTCATCTTGAACAACTTCATCAGAGAGAGTAGAGGGCGATACTTTTGAATAAAAAACTATTGTGCTTCTAAATTTTCTCTCCAAATTTCTATAATAATCCTAATTGTGCTTCCCAAAGGTTCTATCCAGTTCTGTCCAGAGATCCTTTGGAGATTCTGCAGAATCAATATGGTAGCTCAAACTAGGAGAAACGACCAAACCTATTCTTCCAAAAGCTCTATCACTGTCATTTAGCCAGTCATTCTCATCTTTATAAGATTCTTTACCAAGTCTAATAGATACCTCATAGAGACCTTGTCTCTTTCGATATGCAATCATCTTCAACTTCCATTTTGAATATCTTGTGGATGGAGTAAGAAGAGGAACTGATAATCTCGAATCCATATGAAGTTGAACTTGCAAAATATCACTGCAAAACAAAAAATATTCTAAATCCGTTAGAATAAATCCTTCCCTCTTGACATGAACACTTTCTTAGGGTCCGTCACGCCTGCACCGCCACTCTGAATAAATTCAGTGGAAGAAAGGCACCCTTTGTGAGACTTCTGTGGAAACCCAGCCGCTTCTGGTGTTCAATGGAGAGTAGACATACATGAAGCTTGCTTAAAATGGCTATGATACCATGTTAGAATTTTTGTACCATTTAGATCATCAAGAACTGAGTCTGAAATTAATAATGCAGTGAATATTAATGAATTATACAAACTAAACAAATCAATTCTCATAGGAAACAAACAAGTATTGCTCAGAGAATTATAGTATTATCTTCATTACTTAATCCGATGTTACAATAGTGTTAGATAGGAAAAGAATTTGAATCTCCCAATTGGATGTGACTAAATCTATCTGACTAGCTAACTAAAGATGTCTCAATCACTATAGAAGTCCAAGTGGTTAACTCTCATGTCACACAATCAGTTATAGTCAGTTAACTTAGTCTAACTGAAGTGGTAGGTGAGAAAAGGCACCTTATCCACATGTAGCCATGCATAACTGGCGTTAACTGAATTGATTGTGATCTAACTAAAAGTAATTGGAAAATAACTAAGCTTAACTAGTTCCAACTCCAACTGACTGAAGGAGGTTGGTGTCGGGAATCTCAGTGGCTCCTAAAATGTAGGGATTGGCCTAGGAGGTGCCTAAACCGATGCATGCAAGTGTAGTCAGTCGTTGTTATCCTCTATCGATGTTCCCCACACTCTAGTAACTGGTACATGTGGCCCCATAGTCCAAGTGGACCCAATGGTACTAGTGGGGCCAAACAATTAAATAAAAATCCTAAGTTAGGCTAAAATAATCTAATAGACAGTATGGGCAAGGGAGGATTATAAATCCTAACATCATCACCCATGATCATCACCCACTATCCAAGGTTATAAAAGAAACCATCTAGATAGAGATCCAAGAGGTTAGATTGAAAGAAGATAAGATGTCATTATGTTGAGAGAGAGAGAGAGAGAGAGAGAGAGAGAGAGAGAGAGAGAAAGTATTCAAATTTTGAAGCTTGTGTGATTAGGGATAAAGGTGAAGGAGATGACTCAGATGCCAAAGGAGGATAATACTACAAGGTATGACCATTGACTATAAGTAATGAATATCTTCTTACGACCCAGGGGGGACACACATGGGGTTAAATGTATATGTTATGATCCTCGAAAGGGCATATATAGAGTTAAATGCATATGTAATAGTGACATTGTTATAGTAAAGGGCTCACTTGTGCAATGCATTAATATGCGTATATAGGTTAGGTATTCATTGTTGAGGAACACATGAATTGGATGTATTAATGTATTGGGGTATTTGGAGAAGGTTCTCCTAGTATTTAAGGATTTATTTTGTAACTCATCTCTCTTATCTATCTTGAAGTTGTTCTCCGTGTTTACATTTCTATACATGGTGTGGATTCTGATTTATTATGATATCTTAAGGCTTTGGTTCATAACAAAAGATGGTACTTGTGGTAAACCATTTAATTGCAGGTTTGGAAACCTAACCCAATGGGGACATCGATTGAGGCCCCTAATATTCATAAAAAAAACTAACTTGGAGACTTGACCTCATGACCTCTTGCTTGTAATCCACAACACTTAACCATTTAAGCTAATCGATTAAATCTGAATATTTATAATTCATTAGTAAATATTATTATTATTAAATTTACAATAATATATTTTGTAACATATTACTAGTATAATACTTATAATAGTGTATTTTGTAGTTTCGTATCTCATAAATAAACACTTAGAAATTTAATAATTAATAATCATTTCCCAAGCATTTTGATTCAAATATAATATTATTAAATCTATATTGATGTATTTTTAATTTGATGTTAATATTTTATTAAATTTAAAATAATATAATCACGATAAATAAAAAAACATACTTATAGCTCGAAAAGCAAAAGAAAAACTAAATAGAATATAAAAAATAAATATTAAAATTATTGCTACGTAGTGTATACCATTAGCACTATAAAGCATATAATAGAGATAAGCTGAACCATAAAATTTTATATACAAAATTATACAAGTAGGTAAAGGCCCATAATTTGGTAAGTCAATAATTTCATCAATCATGCAATTCAATAATGTGTGATTAGTCAATTCAATAATTTCACTAGTCAATTCAATATTGTCGTCAATTGATAAATCAAATGATATAATTGGTCTCACGTTAGAATCATGATTAATGATGCAAACAAGTTGTGAGGGAACAAGATGTAGAGCTGTGTGCACTTCTTAAGGATCCCCTTCATAATAATTAAAATTTGATTAAATATCAAATATGAGTACACTTTGTTACAATGTTTTATGAACACATTTCACATATATAAATGTTGGGTAACACCACTTGATCTTTTTTCTTTTTTTTTTTAAATGTGGTTCACCATTTGTTAAAGGGCTACTCCACGGAAAATTCCAATACCTGATATTCAACTTGATATTCAAACTGAATTAAGGTATGGTCAGCTCATCATTCACAACATTTATTACAAAGGGCTCCACAAGAGCATCATGTCACTTACAAGAGTAGAACCTGAGTGGGGAGGGTAACATTCATTTCTCCCAACCACCCAAGCTACATCCATTTGACTAGGTAACACCACTTGATCTTATACAAGGGATTTTTGTATACCTTCCCTCCACATTGTTAATCATTTTCTACTCCCTAGTGAATGTAGGGAATGATTAGGCGGGAACTAAAACTATTATGATTTTTACTTTATAAAATATATTTGCAATTGAATTATTATGCCATATTGCCTTGGATGATTACTGTGTACATCAACGATAATACACTAATAGATCTTGTTAAAACATGGTAAGTATGTATCTACATTATTATGCCATGAAATGTTTAGTATAAATTTATATTATCATTAAAATATTAATGCATGCTTATAATGACTAACAAATCTTGTTAAAACATGGTAAGTATGTATCTACAATATCATGCCATGGAATGTTTAGTATAAATTTATGTTATCATTAAAATAATGAAAGTTTTATTTTAATAAATTAATGATTATTATATATTATGGCATTACGATTTATTATAAATTTCAAATATTTATTATTTATAATATTTGTTGATCATTTTTTAGAAGGACAAAGTATTAATGTTGAGATTAATCTCGAGAAATTAAGGGAAAAAAATATTAATTAATGTTAAGTTTAATCTCGCAAAATCGAAGATGATACTCTATTTTTATAGATGTGATTTTTTTTTTCCAGGATTTTTGTTAATGGTAATTTTTAATATTTATTTTGTAGATGTAGGATAATGGAAATATAACTAGCATAGATTCATCTTAAAAAATATCTACCAAATGGATGAAAATAATCGAATCTCTTTAACTGCAAATCTCTTTTTTTAAGTGGAAATGTTGATGAAATGTGAACGAAATGTTTATGGTTTTAATTTGTAGTTTTATATATGTGGTTCTAAAAAATATTTTAAATTTAAATTGAGCCCTCATGTTATTTTTTATAAAAGCCACCTATCAACTCTAGGATGAGCACATAAGGACTTACACATCTCGCCCTACTGGATTGTAGAATGCGCCTCTTGGATGCAATAAATAGTAAATTTCTATATAAATATTTGATTTTTTTTTTTAAATGTATAAGTTCTTAATTTTACTAACAAGATTATTATTCTTACATAACTTATCGCCTAAGAAAAGAATATACATATTCAAATATTTACAAAATTTATAAATAAAATTTTTATATACAAAATTAATTGCCCAACCAAACCATTTTTGTTTCTACTAAGATACAAGTAAGAGAAACAATAAATATTTTGCTAAGAAAAAGTAAATTAAAATATGACAAATGCTTTGCAAAAATACTACCTCATCATTCAAAATCGTAAGTGTGAACAAGATTGCATGCTCGAGGTTACACTAAACATCTACTCAATAGAACCATAAAAATCCTATGATGCTTCAGCAGTTCTCTTAAGAGTTTTATATATAAATCTCAAATATAAATGGTTTAAACATCATAATTAATATATTCTACAACATTCCCTAATATCCATCTATAACTTAAATACAATAATGTTCTAAAAATAGTATGCTAAGCCTAGAAATGAATGAGAATTATTCGAATAAGAAAGTACATAAATAATCAATCAAGCCCGATTCCACTAGTAATAATACCCAATTTGCAAGCAACATTACAAATGACTAATATATAACAAATAACTAATAGATGAAAGGGAATGAGGGAAAATACTCCTAAATGTGCTTAAATACTGCTTAAATAATATGTTGTCCATCTTGGTGGTAATTGTATTGGAAGCTAGGATTTTTACCCTTCCAATTTCTAACATTTGTTTCCTTCGATGGAATTATGCTTTAGTCACCCCATAAATGGTTTATGAAATTAACTCTCACTTAAAGTGCACTTATTAATTTGTTCCCTTAGTTGGAGTCCACTTTATATCGGAGTTCACTTTCGAACCGCGGTCAGTCGTCCGATCGGTGCATATCATCGGGCAAATAGGTTATACCCTTTATATCATCATATATTTCATTTAATAAATTCTCAACAAAGTATTTTAATGCCACATGCCTAAAATAACCATGCTTTCATTTTTATTTGTAAGAATTGAGAATGGGAATAGAATATTTGTAGATTACTTCCAACATGGAAACCATTTTTATTTGTAAATAATCATGGTTTCATTTTTATTTGTAAGAATTGAGAATGGGAATTGAATTTTTGTAGATTACTTCTAACATGGTATCCATGTCCTTATCTTTCCAATGAGTTCGGGTTTGCAAAATGATATCCTTGTCCTTATCTTTCCAATGAGTTATTGTTTGCACATTTTAGGCTTGTGTAGCTTAGGTTATGATCGTAGGAAATTAAGGTTCCAAAGTATTTTAATGCCACATGCCTAAAATAATCATGGTTTTATTTTTATTTGTAAGAATTGAGAATGTGAATAAAATATTTGTAGATTACTTCCAACATGGTATCCATGTCCTTATCTTTCCAATGAGTTCGGGTTTGCAAAATGATAACCTTGTCCTTATCTTTCCAATGAGTTATTGTTTGCACATTTTAGACTTGTGTAGCTTAGGTTATGATCGTAGGAAATTAAGGTCCAAAATCAAACCAAAAATCCACATGGACCCAAATTTTATTTGAACTAAAAAAACATATCTCAAGATTTAATTTATGAAATCAAATCAAAATTATTCTTCATATCCTTATCTTTCCAACAATCTCTTGTTTTCACCATTTCAACATTGAGATCTCAAGTTATGATCTTTGGGAGAAGGGGACATAACAACATTCATCAACCTTGTTGTGCAATCTTAGTCATTGATTTGGGAATATACCTTGTTTATCCCACATGCACTATGGGATGGAAACATGAGACATATTTATCCCACATGCACTGTGGGATGGAAACATGAGACATCTTATCCCACATGCACTCTAGGATGGAAACATGAGGCATTTATAACCAAATTGATCTTTGAGTGTGGAAGAAGAGAGATCTATGTACCTTGAACTTATGATGCCATGTGTATATTTTGGTTTCCTAACAACTAGATAGTCATAAATCCTATGTATTTTCCAATACATCGTTCCATTTCATCACCAATCCAACACTATCCATCCCTATGTGTCAATTGTCATAACATAATAGGTCCACCTTCTTTCCATTTGTTAGGTTTCCATTTCCACATGTTAGGTTTCTATTGGTTAGTGTCACTTATCATGATATGCTTGGTTGGGGGATTCCTTGAGAAGTGTCCATGTGGTAAGGTGAATGTAATCATGTAATTGGTTCATTAGCTAATATTACTCCCCAAGTGTCATCATGTAATAGGTCCACCTATTTTTTATGTCTTAGGATTCCCTTGGTTAGTGCCACTCATCATGATATTCTTGGTTGGGAGCTTCCTTTAGAAGTGTGCATGTGGTAAGGCATATATTTTGGTGACTTAGAAATTATATAGTCATCATACCATGTCATTTCCAAGAAATCATTCCATGTCATCACCATGTCATTTCCAAGAAATCATTCCATGTCATCACCATGTCAGCATTAGTTAATCCTACTTACCAAGTTCTTTAAAAAAAATAGCTCCACCTCCTTTCCATGTGTTAGGATGCCATTGGTTAGTGCCAATAATCATAATATGCCTGGATAGTCATCACGTATGTCCTTTACAAGTCATTATGCCATGTCATCACCAAGTTGACACTAGCCAACCATACTTTCCAAGTGTCATCACACAATAGGTCTACCTCCTTTTCATGTGTTATATTTCTATTAGTTAGGACCACTTATCATGATATGATTGGTTTGTATTTTCCTTGAGAAGTGTGCATGTGGTAAGGGATAAGTATTAGGATAAATGACCTTTAGAAGTGTGCATACGTAAGAGAAAAAATATTAGGATAAATGACCATAGGATGAATGCCATGTCATTTCCAAGAAATCATCCCATGTCATCACCAAGTCAAAACTATATAACCGCACTTACCAACTGTCATCATGCTATAGGAACACTCAGTAATAATGATATGCTTCGAAAATCATCATGCCTATGATTTCCTAGGAATCATTTCATGTCATTAGTAAGTCATTACTAGACAATCCTACTTGGTAAGTGTCATCATGTAATCTTCTGAGATACGATATACAGATCTAAACACTAATATTGCCGCAAATTTAATTAAAAATCTGATATAAATCTTGCAGACAATCAGTAAAATTTCGGACTATGTAAAACATGGTAATTTACTAAGAAATTCATAGGCATGGAAGAGGGCAAAGGGAAGAAACCAAGGAAAATTTCAGGACATAGAATTCATCTTCCCTAAAACATTTAGATCAGAGACCATTTAGGTTTCAAAGTCAACCATGTTGAAACTTACTCCCATGCTTCTAGGTCATCCAACCATGAAACTAGGAAGATTCCTTCATATCCATTCATCCAGATGCTTATGGAAATGCACAGAGATGATATAAAAGATTTGTGGAAATTGAACCCAAGTGATAGATCAATTACACTCACAAAATTTCTAATCAAACATGAAAAATTCACACAAAAGGAAAATTAAATTGGAGCATAACTTAATCCTGTATTGAATACGTGTACATAATCCAACCATATGAAGTAATAGGCTTCTCAAATAAATAATTACATGATATATTCGAAAGCACTAGGTTGCTATTCAAATTGGTCAAAAACCAGGCTTACTAAAACAAGTCAAATCCCCCATAGGTGTAAAATGGACTTTCCAAATCTATGAAGATCCTCACGAATTAGCTAAAGAAAGTGGGAAATCTAATAAGTGGTGGAAAGATAACTCATTCATGCTTTTGCTTGGATAAAAGGAAAGAGGATGATGTGGTAAAAAAACAAGGCAAGTTCCCCTAGACTAGCTTTTTCTTTATGCCTTAAAACTGCTGTAAAGCAAGGAAGCTTTCAGAAAAAGAAGATATGCGCTTTAAGGAACCAAGGATAAACAATACTTGATGAATATGTTTCTAGGATGATTCCAAAGTGCTCCATGACCCAGTTTAGCAAGTATTGACTTCTAGGAACATGTGGAAGTCAACTAGCATAGAGAGGGAATCTACGAATCTAGGAATAAGACAAAAATGATTTAATTAATGTCAAATATGTGTAACTATGGGTTGATTATTCTAACACTTCCCCTTAAACCTGACTTTATGAGTAAATATCAGAAAATTATAGGGATAGCAAAAAGGCTTAGTCACCCTTTACATACTGCATATCCATACAAGTAAGGAAAGAGGCAAAAACCCAATGGGAAAATCCTCCCTTAAACATGGACATGAAACAAAATTTTGGAAATATTGTTATCAATCATTCTTAACCACATGATCAGCAATCCCCAATAGTGATTTGAGATTACTAAGGGTATTCTCATAGAATACTTTGGTGAAGATATCTGCTACTTGTTCTGAAGATGTGCAGTAGAGTAGAGCAATCGTACCATCATGCACAAGCTCCCTGATATAGTGCACATGGATCTCAATGTGCTTGGTTCTTTGTCTTTGAATTGGATCAATGGTGCTTTGATTGTCACAATAGATGACTGTTGAAAACTCTTATTCGAAACCACATTCTCCAATTATCCTTTGCAACCATAAACATTGAGTAGCTGCATTTACAACTCCTCTATACTTTGCCTCTGTAGATGAGTGTTATGGAACTATGCTTCTTACTTGACCAGCGGATTGGTCCTTATGCAAGCATGAACACATATCCTGAGGTATTATTTTGATCTGTGTGGTCACCTGCCCAATCACTATCAGTAAATCCAACTAGCTCTAAGTCAAATTTTTCTTTGTAGAAAATCCCATGAGTCCTTGTTCTCTAAACAAAGTTAAGGATCCTCTTGGCTACTTTCCAATGGATCTCATGAGGCTTATCCATGTATCTTGAATCCACACTAACTGCATAATATAATTCAGGTTGAGTATGTGTAATATAAAGAAAACACCCAATCAACTGCATAGACAGTGTATTATTTACCATAGGAGAAGAACCTGCTTTCTCAAGCTTAACTCATGAAAGGAATGGATTCTTTCTTCACTTGAAATATTTCATGCTGAACTTGGTGAGAAAATCTGAAGCATACTTTGACTGATGAACCTTGTTTCCATGTTGGGATTGAGCAATTTTGAGACCCAAGAATTGGCTCAACAATCCCAAATCTGTCATAGAAAATGCATGGTTAATTGCATCCTTCAAGGAGGCAATCTCTATCTTTGAACTTCCTGTAATCAGTAGGTCATCCACATAGAGAATAATAATCATTAAATAACCCTGAATCAGCTTCAAATAGACACTAGGATCAGACTTACATTGAACAAAACTCAATGACAATAGAAAGCTATAAATCTTGGCATACCAAGCCCTGGAGGCTTGCTTGAGCCCATACAATGATTTATTTAACCTGCACACTAAATATGGATTATATAAAAAAAATTTAGTTGCTACATATAAATATCCTCATTCAGATCTCCATTTAGAAAGGCACACTTCACATCCATGTCATGTACTTCCCATTGCTTCGAAGCTGCAATGGCTAGAGCTAGCCTTATGGAGCCCAGTTTTGCCACTGATGAAAAGGTCTCATTGTAGTCAATACCATGTACCTAAGAGTATCCCTTGGATGCCAGTATTTCCTTATATTTCAAAGTTGAACCATCAGCAACAAACTTATTTTTAAATACCCACTTACACTTCACTAGCTTTCTCCCTGGGGGAAGATCAACCAGTTCCCATGTGTTGTTCTTATGGAGCGAGCTGAATTATTATTTCATGGATGTTTGCCATATTGGATCATGTGCTGAATATTCATATGTATTTGGATCAGAATCTATCATCAAATAACATTTCTTATAAAAGAGTAGATCTTTCACACAAAGAGCACTCTCAAATTGAGATCAATTCATCCTAGTGTCATTAGGATTTCCAGCTAGTTCCCCAACTGCATGAATGGTCCTTGCTTCCCACTTTGGTCTTGTACTGCTGTTAGGATCTTCAATTAATTCATCATTATCAGACATATCAGAATCAACAAACTCATTAGTCTCTTCGCTTACAATCAATGGTTGTGGTGGTGAAGAGGACTCTCCAACTTCAACTGCTACTAAAGGCTTTTCTTCGAACTGAACACTTCTTTCAATGAAATATTTGTTAGTGCTAAATTTTATCATCTTGTACCCTTTTGATTCTTTAGAATACGCAACAAATAGGCACTCTTGGCTTTGGGGTTGCAAATACTTCCTCTTTTCAGTTGGAATTCTAGCCCAAGCCTTTGAGCCAAAAATCCTGAAATGGGTCACATCTGGCTTGTGTCCACTCCAAGCTTCAAAAGGATTCATACCATCAATATGCTTATGTGGCACCCTATTTTGGAAATAGGATGGATATTTTATAGCTTTGGCCCAAAACTTTGGTGGCAAATTTTTAGCCTCCGTCATACAAGTTGCCATCTCCTTTAATGATCTATTCTTCCTCTTAGAAACACCATTTTGTTGTGGTGTGCAAGGAATAGAGTGCTGCATCTAGATACCTACATCCTTGAAATACTGGATGAAATCATAATTGAAATACTCACCACCATTGTCATCTCTTAGGATCTTGAGTTTCCTCCCATACTGGTTTTCAACCAAGGCTTTAAAGACTTTGAAGAGGTCAAAAACTTCATACTTATGCTTTAGGAAGTAAACCCAACAATACCTAGAAAATTCATCTATGAAGGTGAGTGCATATTTGGCTTGAATCATGGACATATGAGGGAATGGACCAACAATGTCACTATGGATCAACTCAAGGGGTGCAGAGGTTCTCTCATGACTAGCTCTCTCATACTTGTGCTCTGGGTGTTTTCATAGGATACAACCTTGACAGACTCCCTTAGAAAACTTTATCTTTGGTAACCCTATGACAATATCTTTGTCACTCAAATAAGAATGATACTTGTAGTTAATATGGCCAAATATTTCATGCCAAAGCTTGCTTGCTTCATTAACATGAGTAAGAAGAGGATAGGGGTTTGAGTAGGGTAGAAAATGGGAAAACTTGTATAACTTCAAAGTGTGATCAACAACACCTTTTTCTCTGACTTTACCTTTCGAAATATCTGTGATTTCAACTTCATTGGGGGAGAATATGAGTTTATTTGGAGACCCAGTGTGAGTCATCTGATACAATGAAAAGATATTAGAGGAAAGACCTGGAACATACAACACATTATTGAAATTACAATGGTCAATATCAATCCTAGACTTTCCCATACTGTCAGTTAGAGAGTTATCTCCTAAGACTATTGGTGGACCTTTCAACATGTCAAGAGAAGAAAATATCTCCCTTGTCGAAACCATATGCCTGGAATCTCCAGAATCAATGATGAAGCTAGGTGAGCTTGAGGTTCTAGCAACCAAAGCATGTACTCTCTCCTTGTCTTTTGAATTTGATCCTCCTTCCCTCTTCTTTGAGAAATCAGGAAGGGATATGTTGTTCTTCTCTAGGATTTGGGTCATCATGTCAATTTTTTTTCATACAAGAGATCTCAGGATGATAACCCTTACTGTAGTATGCACACTTACTCATTTATCCTTTGTTCTTCTTCTTCTATGGGTTCTTCTTACAGTCTGAGGACTCCTCTTGAGACTTTTCCTTGTCTCTCTTTTGTTTAGGTGGATTTTTAGATTTTTTCTTGCTTTTTGAATCCACCTTTGAATCTCTAGCAACCAAATCTTGGTCTTTGGAAGGTTTAATGGTGCCCATCATCACCAATTTATCTTTCTCCTCAGTGAGGGATTCCATGAACTCGACAAGCTTAGGAATATTCCAGGTTCAATATGTCAATTTAGTGACATAGAAGGTTGAAATAAACATTGAATAGTTAGGACCAAGCTTTGAGAGAATGGTCAAAACTGATTTCCCCTCCTTCTTTTCAATCCCACATTGTTTTAACTACAAAACAAGGGCCTTAATCTTGGTAAAATAGAGTTGCAATGATTCGAAACTACTGGGACTCAAAGAGATCAATTCATTCTTGATTTGGCATCCTCTCATCTCATATATATTTCCAAAAATATCTTCAATATTCTCCCATGCCTCATTAGGAGATGCCAATGAATCAAGATGGAAGAGGAGGTCTCTTGAAATAGTCAGACACAAAAGACCATAGGCCTCATCCCTCTTGTTGTGCCATTTGATTTTCTCTGTAGCTACATTGGGATCTGTAATGTCCCAAATTTTGAATTGGGTCACAATGGCCAAATCACATTTTCCATGTTCATGAAAGTTGTCAAAGGGATGCTAAAAGTCAAATAATTGCCAAGGAGGAAAATCACTAGTTTCCTAGGTTGGGGGTGGAAGCTTTGATATTTGGAATAAGGTGGATAATAAATGATGTTTAGACACTATAATGGGATAAATATTTAATTATGTAGATTATTAAATAAATACAAGATAAATTGGAAGTGGCAATGGAGCATGAAGACACATGGAGACTATGGGGCCCACACTAGCTAGAATTCCTATGTTAAATGGTATCTTTCTCTTGCAAATTCGAATATATGGGAAGCCTAATGTTTTTGGATGGATTATAAGGCTAATATACTTGTCCATATACTTCATAGGTCTAATTTGGGATGAATTGTAACTTACATGGGAGAGGAAGATCCAAATGGGAGTTTCATGGACACTTGGCTAGATTCCCCTTACATTTATGACATCTATGACACCAATGATGGATATTCTATGACAGTTATGACACAAGTCAGATATGGAGGCTGAAATAATAACATACTGACATTTTAGGACTGAATAAACCATCTTAGAGGTCGAATTTGGGAATTGGAGAAGGCCAAGAGGCCCCTACTCAAATTTGGGAGAAGGGGGAAGTTGAAGAGAGAGGCCACATGCCATAGCATGGGAAGCCACACAAATTTGACTTGTATTTGGTTTATGGATGGATTTGGAACCTTATAATACTAATAAAATATAGGGATCAGCCATGAGAAGAAGCTTTTTCTCATTTGTGAATTGTTAGAGCTAGTGGATGACTAGTTTTCTTGCTTAAGCCAATTTCGAGGGTGAAAGATTCCCATCCTAGTTGGTGTTTGGAAAGGTCACTCAGGCCTTTCATGGAGCTTCAATGGAGTCTTATTTTTAGGTGTAATATACAAAAAATCATGTGGATTATTCTATTGCAGCACTCTCTCTCAACTATTTCCAGTTTTCACACCATATTCATGCCAATGGAGGGATTGCGATTTGGGTGAGCTACTGATGTCTTTGGGGAAAATTATAATGTCAATTATATTATGTTCTGATGTATATGCTCTGTATTTCATGTTCAAAATACTCTCAGGTCGAAATACCGAAAATAATTCATGTAAAAATGTTAAACAATGAAGAAATAGTGTCATTTCCCCACTATCTTGTTGTGAACCATTGTAATGCCGATGATTTCAAATTGGGAGAGAATTTCATTCTCCATTTATGATTGTAATCAGTTCAATATGCTCTGTTATTCATTCTCATAAATTTTCAAGTCGAAATTCCCAAGAGTTGTATGTCAAAATGACTTTTAATGAGCAAACAATGACCATTCCCACTCCATTTTGATATATGCCATGGTAATGCTTATTATTTCGAATAGCGGAATGTATATATGATAAATGTATTATGGATGGACTTTAATTAATGTGTATTTCAAGTCTCATTTTTAGTACTTAAGCATTGGAATCCATTTTTATTTGTAAGAATTAAGAATGGGAATAGAATATTACTTCCAACATGGTATCCATGTCCTTATCTTTCCAATGAGTTTGGGTTTGCAAAATTATATCCTTGTCCTTATCTTTCCAATGAGTTATTGTTTGCACATGTTAGACTTGTGTAGCTTAGGTTATGATCGTAGGAAATTAAGGTCCCAAGTCAAACCAAAAAGCCACATGGACCCAAATTTTATTTGAACTAAAAAAAACATATCTCAAGATTTAATTTATGAAATCAAATCAAAATGATTCTACATATCCTTATCTTTCCAACAATCTCTTGTTTTCACCATTTCGACATTGAGATCTCAAGTCATGATCTTTGGGAGAAGGGGACATAACAACATTCATCAACCTTGTTGTGCAATCTTAGTCATTGATTTGGGAATATACCTTGTTTATTCCACATGCACTATGGGATGGAAACATGAGACATATTTATCCCACATGCACTGTGGGATGGAAACATGAGACATTTTATCCCACATGCACTCTAGGATGGAAACATGAGGCATTTATAACCAAATTGATCTTTGAGTGTGGAAGAACAGAGATCTATGTACCTTGAACTTATGATGCCATGTGTATATTTTGGTTTCCTAACAACTAGATAGTCATAAATCCTATGTATTTTCCAATACAACATTCCATTTCATCACAATCCAACACTATCCATCCCTATGTGTCAATTGTCATAACATAATAGGTCCACCTTCTTTCCATTTGTTAGGTTTCCATTGCCACATGTTAGGTTTCTATTGGTTAGTGTCACTTATCATGATATGCTTGGTTGGGGGATTCATTGAGAAGTGTCCATGTGGTAAGGTGAATGTAATCATGTAATAGGTTCATTATCTAATATTACTCCACATGTGTCATCATGTAATAGGTCCACCTCTTTTTTATGTCTTAGGATTCCCTTGGTTAGTGCCAGTTATCATGATATTCTTGGTTGGGAGATTCCTTTAGAAGTGTGCATGTGGTAAGGCATATATTTTGGTGACTTAGAAATTATATAGTCATCATACCATGTCATTTCCAAGAAATCATTCCATGTCACCATAATGTCAACACTAGTTAATCCTACTTACCATTTCCAAGTTCTTTAAAAAAAATAGGTCCACCTCCTTTCCATGTGTTAGTATGCCATTGGTTAGTTCCAATAATCATAATATGCCTAGATAGTCATCATGTATGTCCTTTACAAGTCATCATGCCATGTCATCACCAAGTTGAAACTAGCCAACCATACTTTCCAAGTGTCATCACACGATAGGTCTACCTCATTTTCATGTGTTATATTTCTACTAGTTAGGACCACTTATCATCATATAATTGGCTGGTATTTTCCTTGATAAGTGTGCATGTGGTAAGGGATAAGTATTAGGATAAATGACCTTGAGAAGCGTGTATACGGTAAGAGAAAAAATATTAGGATAAAATGACCATAGGATGAATGCCATGTCATTTCCAAGAAATCATCCCATGTCATCACCAATTCAAAACTATATAACCCCACTTACCAACTATCATCATACTATAGGAACACTCACTAATAATGATATGCTTCAAAAATCATCACGCCATGTCATTTTTAAGACATCATGCCTGCAATTTCCTAGGAATCATTCCATGTCATTAGTAAGTCATTACTAACCAGTCCTAATTGGTAAGTGTCATCATGTAATATTCTGAGATATGATATACGGATCTGAACACTAATATTGCTGCAAATTTAATTAAAAATATGATATAAATCTTGCAGACAATCAGGAAAATTTCAGACTATGTAGAAAACGGTAATTTACTAAAAAATTCATAAGAATGGAAGAGGGAAAAGGGAAGCAACCAAGGAAAATTTCAGGACATAGAATTCATCTTCTCTAAAACATTTAGATCAAAGACCATTTAGGTTTCAGAGTCAACTATGTTGAAACTTACTCCCATGCTTCTAGGTCATCCAACCATGAAACTAGGAAGGTTCCTTCATATCCATTCAACCAAATGCTTAGGGAAATGCACATAGATGATATAAAACATTTTTGGAAATTGAACCCAAGTGATAGATCAATTACACTCACAAAATTGCTAATCAAACATGAAAAATTCACACAAAAGGAAAATGAAATTGGAGCATAAATTAATCGTGTATTGAATACTTGTGCATAATCCAACCATATGAAGTAATAGGCTTCTCAAATAAATAATTACACGAGAGATTCTAAAGATCTATATTTCTATTCGAATTGATCAAAAAGCAGGCTTACTAAAACAAGTCAAATCCCCCATAGGTGCAAAAAAGGGCTTTCCAAATCTATGAAGATCCTCATGAATTAGCTAAAGAAAGTGGGAAAGCTAATAAGTGGTGGAAATATAGTTCATTCATTCCTTTTATTGGATAAAAGGAAGGAGGATGATGTGGTAAAAAACAAGGCAAGTTACCCTAGACTAGCTTTTTCTTTATGCCTTAAAACTGTTGTAAAGCAAGGAAACTTTCAAAAAAAGAAGATATGCACTTTAAGGAACCAAAATTAAAGAATACTTGATAAATATGTTTCTAGGATGATTCCAAATTGCTCCATGACCCATTTTAGCAAGTATTGACTTCTAGGAACATGTGGAAGTCAGCTAGCATAGAGAGGGAATCTAGGAATCTAGGAATAAGACAAAAATTATTTAATTATGTCAAATATGGGTAACTATGGGTTGATTATTCTAACACCCCCCCTTAAGCTTGAATTTATGAGTAAATATCAAAAAATTATAGGGCCTAACAACAAGGCTTAGTCACCCTTTACATACTGTATATCCATACAACTAAGGAAAGAGGCAAAAACCCAGTGGAGAAATCCTCCCTTAAACATGGACAGAAAACACAATTTTGGAAATATTGGTATCAATCATTCTTAACCACATGATCAGAAATCCCCAACAGTGATTTGAGATTACTGAAGGTATTCTCATAGATTACTTTGGTGAAGATATCCACTACTTGTTCTGAAGATGCATAGTGGAGTAGAGCAATGGTACCATCATGCACAAGCTCCCTGATATACTGCATATGGATCTCAATGTGCTTGGTTATTTGTCTTTGAACTGGATCAATGGAGATTTGAATGGTGCTTTGACTGTCACAATAGATGACTGCTAAAAAAGATGATTGGAAACCACATTCTCCAAGTATCCCTTGCAACCATAAACATTGAGTAGCTGCATTTACAACTCCTCTATACTCTGCCTCTATAGATGAGAGTGCTATGGAACTATGCTTCTTACTTGACCAGCGGATTGGTCCTTATGCAAGAATAAACAAATATCCTGAGCTATTCTTTTGATCTATGTGGTCACCTGCCCAATCACTATTAGTAAATCCAACTAGCTCTAAGTCAAATTTTTCTTTGTAAAAAATCCCATGAGTGCTTGTTCCTTGAACAAAGTTTAGGATCCTCTTGGATGCTCTCCAATGGATCTCATGAGGCTGATCCATGTATCTTGAATCCACACTAACTGCATAATATAATTTGGGTCAAGTATGTGTAATACAAAGCAAACACCCAATCAACTGCCTATACAGTGTATTATTTACCATAGGAGAAGAACCTACTTTCTCAAGCTTAACTCCTGAAAGGAATGGAGTATGACTTGGCTTGCAGTACTTCATGCTGAACTTGGTGAGAAAATCTGAAGCATAGTTTGACTGATGAAACTTGATTCCATGTTGGGATTGAGCAATTTTGAGACCCAAGAATTGGCTCAACAATTCCAAATCTGTCATAGAAAAGGCATGGTTAATTGCATCCTTCAAGGAGGAAATATCTTTCTTTGAACTTCCTATAATCAGTAGGTCATCCTAATAGAGAATAATAATCATTAAAGAACCATGAATCAACTTCAAATAGACACTAGAATCAGAATTGCATTAAACAAAACTCAATGACAGTAGAAAGCCATCAATCTTGGCATACCAAGCCCTGGGGGCTTGCTTGAGCCCATACAATGATTTATTTAACATGCACACTAAATATGGATTATATGAAAAACCTTCTAGTTTCTATATATAAATATACTCATTTAGATATCCATTTATGAAGGCACACTTCACATCCATGTGATGTACTTCCCATTGCTTTGAAGCTGCAATGGCTAGAGCTAGCCTTATGGAGCCCATTTTTGCCACTGATGAAAAGGTCTCATTGTATTCAATACCATGTACCTGAGAGTATCCCTTGAATACCAATATTTAATTATATTTCAAAGGTGAACCATCAGCAACAAACTTATTTTTAAATACCCACTTACACTTCACTAGCTTTCTCCCTGGGGGAAGATCAACCAGTTCCCATGTGTTGTTCTTATGGAGTGAGCTGAATTATTATTTCATGGATGTTTTCCATATTGGATATTGTGTTGAATATTCATATGTCTATGGATCAGAATCTATCATCAAATAACTTTTCTTAGAAAAGAGTGGATCTTTCACACAAAGGGCACTCTCAAATTGAGATCTATTCCTCCTAGTGTCATTAGGATTTCCAGCTAGTTCCCCAACTGCATGAATGGTCCTTTATTCCCACTTTGGTCTTGTGGTGATGTTAGGATATTCAATTAATTCATCATTATCATACATATCAGAATCAACAAAATCATTAGTATATTCTCTTATAATCAATGGTTGTGGTGGTGAAGAGGACTCTCCAACTTCAACTGCTACTAAAGGCTCTTCTTCGAACTGAACACTTCTTTCAATGAAAGCTTTGTTAGTGCTCAATTTGATCATCTTGTACCATTTTGAATATTCAGAATACCCAAAAAATAGGCACTCTTGGATTTGGGGTTGCAAATCCTTCATCTTTTAAGTTGGAATTCTAGCCCAAGCCTTTGAGCCAAAAATCCTAAAATGGGTCACATCTGGCTTGTGCCCACTTCAAGCTTCAAAATGATTCATACCATCAAGATGCTTATGTGGCACCCTGTTTTGGAAATAGGATGGACAGTTTATAGATTTGGCCCAAAACTTTGGTGGCAAAGTTTTATCCTACATCATACAAGTTGCCATCTCCTTTCGTGATCTATTCTTTCTCTCAGCAACACCATTTTACTCTGGTGTGTAAGGGATAGAGTGCTGCATTTGGATACCTACATCCTTGCAATACTATATGAACTTAGACTTGACATACTCACCACCATTTTCAAATATTGGGATCTTGATTTTCCTTCCATATTGGTTTTCAACCAAGGCTCTAAAGACTTTGAAGAGGTCAAAAACTTTAGACTTATGCTTTAGGAAGTAAACCCAACAATACCTCAAAAATTCATCTATGAAGGTGAGTGCATATTTGGCTTGAATCATGGACATATGACGAAATGGACCAGCAATGTCACTATGGATCAACTCAAGGGGTGGAGAGGTTCTCTCATGACTAGCTCTCTCATACTTGTTCTCTGGGTGTTTTCCTAGGATACAATCTTGACAGACTCCCTTAGAAAACTTTATCTTTGGTAACCCTATGACCATATCTTTGTCACTCAAATAAAAATGATACTTGTAGTTAATATCGCCAAATATTTCATGCAAAATATTACTTACTTCATTTACATGAGTAAGAAGAGCAGAGGGGTTTGAGTAGGGTAGAAAATGGGAAAACTTGTATAACTTCAAATTGTGATCAACAACACCTTTTTCTATGACTTTACCATTCGAAATATCTGTGATTTCAACTTCACTGGTGGAGAAGATGAATTTATTTGGAGACCCAGTGTGAGTCATCTGATACAATGAAAATAGATTAGAGGCAAGAAATGGAACATACAACACATTATTGAAATTACCATGGTCAAGATCAATCCTAGACTTTCCCATACTGTCATTCAGAGAGTTATCTCCCAAAACTATTGGCGGACCTTTCAACATGTCAAGAGAGGAAAATATCTCCCTTTTCGAAACCATATTCCTGGAAGCTCTAGAATCAATGATGAAGCTAGGTAAGCTTGAGGTTCTAGCAACCAAAGCATGTACTCTCTCCTTGTCTTCTAAATTTGATCCTCCTTCCCTCTTCTTTGAGCAATCAGGAAGAGAGATGTTGTTCTTCTCCAGGAGTTGGGTCATCATGTCAATTTTTTTTTCATACAAGAGCTCTCAAGATGATAACCCTTACTGCAGTATGCGCACTTACTCATTTATCCTTTTTTATTCTTCTTCTAAGGGTTCTTCTTACAGCCTGAGGACTCCTCGTGAGACTTTTCCTTGTCTCTCTTTTGTTCAGGTGTATTTTTAGCTTTTTTCTTGCTTTTTGAATCCACCTTCGAATCTCTAGCAACCAAATCTTGGTCTTTGGAAGGTTTGATGGTGCCCATCATCACCAATTTATCTTTCTCCTTAGTGAGGGATTCCATGAAATCAACAAGCTTAGGCATATTCCAGGTTCGATCTGTCAATTTAGTGGCATAGAAGGTTGAAACAAACACCGAATAGTTAGGACCAAGCTTTGAGAGAATGGTCAAAACTAGTTGCTCCTCCTTCTTTTCAGTCCCACATTGTTTTAACTGCAAAACAAGGCCCTTAATCTTGGTAAAATAGAGTTGCAATGATTTGAAGCTACTAGGACTCAAAGAGATCAATTCATTATCGATTTGATGTCCTCTCATCTCATCTGTCTTTCCAAAATCTCTTCAATACTATCCCACACCTCATTAGGAGATGTCAATGAATCAAGATGGAAGAGGAGGTCTCTTGAAATACTCAAACACAAAAGACCATAGGCCTCACCCCTCTTGTTGTGCCATTTGATTTTCTCTGTAGATGCATTGGGATCTACCTCAATAGCCATAATAACCCTATAGAGACCTTTCTCTCTCAACAATATCTCCATCTCAGCTTTCCATTCGAAGAAATTGAATGGATTCAAGATGATCCTTTGAGATTGGTCCATATCTCAACTCATGTGCCCTTCAATCAACTGAATGTGCTCCCAGTCAGTGATTTCAAACCTGCAATAACAATTTGGAAGGATATAAATTGATCTACAAAGGCTTGGATACCATGTCGAAATTGAACCCAAGTGATTGATCAATTACACTCACAAAATTGCTAATAAAACATGCAAATTTGAATAAGTGTACATAAGACAACCATATGGAGTAATAGGATTATCAAATATATAATTACATGAGATATTCAAAAGCACTAGGTTTCTATTTGAATTGGTCAAAAAGAAGGCTTACTAAAACAAGTCAAATCCCCCATAGATGCAAAAAAGGACTTTCCAAATCTATGAAGATCCTCATGAATTAGATAAATAAAATGGGAAAGATAATAAATGATGGAAATACAACTCATTCATGTTTTTTTTTGGATAAAATGAAGTAGGATGGTGTGGTGAAAAAACAAGGCAAGTTCCCCTAGACTACCTTTTCCTTTATGCCTTAAAACTATTGTAAAGCAAGGAATCTTTAAAAAAAGCAGATATGCACTTTAGAACCAGGAATAAAGAATACTTGATAACTATATTTTCAGGATGATTCCAAAGTGCTCCATGACCCAATTTAGCAAGTATTGACTTCTAGGAACAAGTGGAAGTCAACTAGCATAGAGAGGGAATCTAGGAATATAGGAATAAGAAAAAAATACTTTAATTAATGTCTAATATGGGTAACTATGGTTTTATTATTATAGAAACATTAATAAAATATTCAATAATTTTGTAATAGTTCGGGATAGTTCTGGACATGTTTGGTAAGCTTAGGAGAGAATTGGGAGAATTTGTCAATTTTGGCTTGGTGAGGCCCTGCGCAGTGGAGGATGCTCAAACAGTGTACGCAATAAACTAATTTTCTATATGAATGTTTTTTTGGATAAAGGGGTCCATTATTGACACACAAAAAATTCTGGAATCAAATTTGGGTGAACAAAACTCTCACAATGAGAGAAACTGTGAGGCTAGTCAATTTTGACTAGCTATCTAGCTAGGGTGTACAGTAAAGCATGAAATCCATATCATAATGAATTCAGTAAAAAGAATGGAATTTATAAAATCCTAATATATATTTAATTAATGTATTACATCACTCATACTCATGCCCATGGCCATTACTCATTTACTAAAGCAATAAACTAATAAAAAACCCTCATTTTAATGACAATTTAAACACATACATGGAAGACTTGATATGTCAGCGTATTGAACAGAAATATTTAAAATATTATAGATAATGTAATCATGTGTTTATTTTATTATTAACATGAAATAGAAGTGGAGGACTAACCACTCCAGTTGGAGCTCAAACCAATGGGCAAGAGGACTAGATACGGCATCGCAACACCTGTAACGAGAAATAAGGGAGGAATAAGAATGGGTAACGAAGGAATTGGGGCACACCACCCAAATGTTGAGGCACATCTCTCAGTAGAAGAAATGCTTCACATAAATATCAATCAATCATAATCCAAATTGAGTAATATATCCCCCCCTGTCTTTTTGTAAACTTCTAGTGACTTGTTTACCAGGTAGGTGACCTGTGAGAGCAAGTCATCCATAGAAAAGCCCTAACCCTAACCACATATGCACCCTCCTTGAGTAATTAGAAAGTAGGTACCCTTGTGATTTATTTCCATAGCCATGACATTCATCAAGAAGTTGCTTCTTTTATCAATGACAACCTTTTCTACCTTTCTTACTTTTGTACTGAGCCTCCAAAAAGGAAACTGCACCCTCCTTAGTCAATTCTTTCCTACTTTTCCATATGACATATTTTTATGACTTTCCTTCTTTTGAGAGTGAGCCTACAAAAGGAAACTTCACCCTCCTTTATCAAATGTTTCCTACCTTTGTCTCTAACTAATTTTCTGTGGATTTTGGTCACTTTCCTTTTTCCTACCTAACTTCTTTTGTCATAAAGTTTCCAATTCTTCCTCCTTGTAAAGTTGGATTTCCCAGCTATGCCCCCTTGACATGGAAATCTTATTTCCACATAATTAAGTTGTAAAATAAATAATCATGATAAATAAAAACCAATTACATCCCTCAATAATAATTATTTTAAAAAATTTCCCTAGGCTAATTAATTAATGCCACTTAGTCCTCCTAGGTGTTTAGCATAGTCCACACTTTTGTTCAAAAATTAGGTGGGGACATGGCAGTCCTCCCCTCCCAAATATGCTTGTCCCTAAGAAGAAGAAAAGTAGGGTGTTGTGTTGGGTGTTATAATGTCTAGATTAATCCACCTATTCTTTAATTATCAACTGGGGTTGATAACCTTTGAGTTGACACAAAATATATACAAAGGCAAAGCGGTTCTTATGGTGTCGTGGAAATATTTTAACAAACAAAAGATCAAAAGATCTTTCAAAATGAAAAAACGAGTCAAACTCCTAAAAATGCAATTGTTAAAGTAATTAAACTAGGATAGAATAATAAACTAAATAGTTGATAATAAACAATTAACTACTCAAATGGAAAACTAGGGTACAAGGAAGACTCAAGTTATAAGCAACTAGAAAACTTAATAAGAAAATCTAGTAGAAAACTTAATAAAGAAAACTTGATAAAAGAAGAAAGTAGAAAACTTAATAAAAGAGCTATCTTGAGGTTCTGTCCTACAAGTTCTTTCAACAATAACACAACATAAAAGAGACAACTGAAAAACATACTAAGGAAAACACATATAACACTAAATCTCACATGCAAACAAATAAGTCAATCTAAAAACATAAATACAAAATAATATAGCAGTAACACAAAATCAACAATAATATTCAAGAAACAGAAACAACTTAACACACATTCAAGGAAAAAAGAGAAATAAGGAAAAATAATAAGACTTCAACAAATAACCTCAAACAATTAATAAAACTAATATCTAAACATTACAGCAAAACATAATTTAGACATTAACAAAACAGAACTAAAAACAATCTCAAAATACATAAAAAACACTAAAAACAAAAGTAAGGGTTGAATGATAGGCTGAACTATGGGTTTGAAAGGGGTGATTGAATAATAAACTGAATGGGTTGTCCGAATGATAGTCTATACAGTTAAAATGATGAAAACTAACCTAACTAAGATAATCTTCAGTTGAAGTCATGCAAATGTAATTCTAATGCATAAAAGCAATAAATAAACCTACTTATTAAGCAGATCTAATCAGTAAGATAAACTTAAACAAATTCGTGTACATAAGCATAAAGAAACCATTACATATTAAACTAGAATGTAAATTGCGTAAACTGATAATTAAAATAGAAAAAAAAACTAAATCTACTTAATTGGATAAACATCAATCTATTAACTTACAAATAAAACAAGCAACAAACTGGAAATAAAATGACTAAAAGCAAAACTGGAAACAAACTATACGCGCAATTAATTATCTATTTCAGAAATACAATTGTATTACAGAAATAAAACAAACTGTGAATTAAACTAGCTACAACAGGAAAAATAAAGGAAATAAACAAGAAAGAAACCTCTAGTTGATGAGGGGCTCTCTCAACAATCATGGGTCATGCCTGGCTAACTTCTACTCAAACGCAATGTTCAACAACAATTCATACAACTCTTTATTCAGATGGTGGAACAAAATTACAATGTTCAAGAGTAAATCACAGCAAGAACTCTTCTCTCCTAACTCTGCTAACTGATTGATTTTCTAGCTAACTGAGGTCTCTCACAGAGGCTACTATATATAATGATCTACAGGGATGAGCAAGAAAACCCTTTAGAGGTTGACTTCTCTCTAAACTTAGTCGATCTTAAAGGCGTTTAACTGATCATAGGCCAACGTACAGGCATCTTCCTTCTTCAGTGTGAACAGTATTCAAAGGTGGTGCACATGATTCTCTTCAGCATGAATGATCTTTAGAGGTTGCGCATGAGGTCCTTCCTAAGCACAGCAGGTGACTAATGGCGAATAAAGCAGAGCGTAGTGGCAAATATTCTAGGGCGTGAGTTGAATGCATCAATCCAACACGTGGATGGTTGATGTGGTGGCAAGAAAAGAAGAATGCAGGCTGAAAAATATCTAGAACACAACTTCATCACCAAATGTGTGGATAACCAGTTCGTTTGCAGTTGTCTCATGTTTTAAATGCACAGAGTTAATTCTGAGCAGTGTGCAGTCTAATGGGCGATCTGGACGGAGAGCTAAACGGGAGGCTGAGCCATGAGATGGATACACTGGGTGTTGATCTAGGGAGAACGGAGTGTCTATCTATTGGCGCGCTTCAGGATTGGAGTATGCAGCAACACATTTCAACATCTAGAAAACCACCTGCGAGTTACACGCAACTGGCTAGATGACGAGCTGGACATGCTGTGCGAAAGGTAGGCTAAATGCATTATGTTTATTAATTTATCCCAAAATGATTATAAAGTCTGCAAACAATAATATAAATCAGTTAACACATCAAATGCATTTTAATAATGTCGTTTTTAATTAATAAAACCATAAAAAATGATAATAATAAAATATTTCATATAAACCTTAAATACAGTCATACCTGAGGCCAAATAATGATCTGCGTGTCATAAAATATACAAAAGAAATCTAGGATCAACATTCCCCCAAACCGAAGAAATGCCAGGTCCCGCTGAGCAAAGAGAAATAAAAACAAGTTAGGAAGAAGGAAAACTAACGGCTTCCTTCAACTTGGCAGATGGAGAAGGTAATTTAAACTTCATTCTTTTAACATGTAAAATAACATATCTTTCATGTCACACATTGTATGAAAGTTAAAAATGATTTTATTAGGTTTTTCAACATTCTTAATTTAACAGTTCTCAGCTTCAAAATAATTTTAGCATTTATAAGGTTTAAAATTAATTCAACCATGTCCAAAGTAAAACTTTGGGTAGGTTGAACATATAACACAAAAACATAACTCGCATTTTGAATGACAAAAAGATTAATCATTTTCATGCATGGTTGGGTGAGAGGATAGGATTATTAACAGTAAAATGGAAGTAAAAATTATTTGCCCCAAACCAAAATTTAATTAGCAAATTTAATCATAAATATTATAATATCACCATTTTTCTCAAATTGCTTTTTGATATGTCATTTGGATTCATTCGATCATTCATATGGTAAGACCATATTTAATTTTGTTGTAAAATATGATTCAAGATATAACCAAATTCCATTGTTTACATTCCTGAAAATACTTATCATTTGTTAGAGATACATAGATTTGTCAAAAATAAAAATAATCTACTTCTTTACAAATCAAATCCATCTGCCCCCAAACCAAAGAGATGGCATGTCCTCAAGCCATACAGAAAGAAGAAATGATTGTTCTAGAAAAATAGAAAGAATGTTAGCATGGTGTTAATTATTTTTAAGAAAAACTAACTAATAAATTGAAATGTTTCAAAAATATATATTCATGAAAAAGAAAACGGTGCTTAGAAAGACCAAATAGTATAATTAAAGAAATACCATAGGAAAAACTAGCCAGCCATGCCTCATTGTAAAGATATCCTGTCATCATAAAATATTTTAAGTGTACCCCGGAGGGAGTCATATTTACAACTATGGGTCCTATTTCTAAGATAATGATATCTTAGGTATATGCGGAAATAGACGGCTGGGGAAAAGTCAACTTAGAGCCATTCTTGAATGACATTAGAAATAGTTGACCATGACATATTTTTTGAATTTTTTTTCATATATTATCATTATTGCATGAACTATGTGCATAGTGGTGTATTAACCAAGTCTCATTTACCAGATATTTCCCCGCTTCCAGCAGGCCTGTTCAGTACCCCGATGGGTTTATCTTCATACCATGTAAGCATAGCCCCGCTACCAGTGAGCCAGTTCAGTACCCCAATGGGTTTACTTTCATTTACCGAGCTTCCTGTTATAAGGTTTTTACATAGCATTGACCTGTTGCCAGCAGGCCTGTTCAGTACCCCGATGGGTTTTCCCTATATAATGATATTAAAGATATGGAATCCAATTGGTACTAGAGCGTGTTAAGTCCTGCTAAACACATAATTCATTTTTTTTCAAAAATAAAGTTATAAGTAATTTCATAATGGCCAGACTCATAAAACATGTGAAAAGAGAATAACTGAAAGTTGTTCTTTAACCAAAAGTCCTTCTTTATAAAGTAAAGTAATATTCCCCATAGACAAAAACTCCACCTACTTCTGAGTTATCACAAAAAATACTTCAAGAGACAAGTTTTGATAACAAGGATATGAGTAAGTAGTAATCCATAGATAAAAAATAAAGTTATGAAAAATATGAGAATAAAAGTGGGTCTTATCAAGCAACTGTTTTAAAAGAATAAATCAGAAATATACATGTCTGAATCAAAATACCAGAAATGATATGAATCATAGAAGAATTGGTTAAGTATGAGATACAAAGGTTTGTAAATTTTTAATTGTCACTATAGGCTGAAAAATTCAAAAGTATCCCAAGAAAGGTTAAAATACCTAATGAGTATTTAACATACTTCCCTTGTCCAAGTAATATTCCATTAGCTACTCATAGAGATAATATACTTGTAATCAAACTGAAAAACCACTTGTTAGATGATTCAATTTATTCATAAAGACATAAAAGAAAAAGAGTCTTATGTAGACAACTTATTAAAAATGACTCTTATTTATTCAAAGAAACAAACACATATTTACATATATACAAGTGATAATAACCCAAAATATTTTTCAAGGATCAGGAGGAGGAGGAATAGCTCCCCCTTCAACTAATTCCATTTCATTTTGATGCAAAAAATTCCGTATGAAATCATGTTTAGATGTCGGTTGATGATAGAGCCTATGTTTATTTACTACAAAGGAAATTTCTGAGCCATCAATTGTTTTAATTTTTACGGATCCATTATCAAAAGCTATAACTACTTCGTATGGACCCATCCAACGGGTAGTTAATTTTCCTTTAAAATTGTTAAACCATGAATCGAATAGTAGTGCCCAATCTCCAGTATTAAACCACTTTGGCTTAATAAATTTATCATTCCATGTTTTTCATTGATTCTATATTAACATCGTTCTTTGAAGCGCATCTTGTCTAATTTCGTCTAACTCATTAATCTATAATATTTGTTGTTTCTGTGCTTCATCCAAATTCATACCTAGTTGTGGTGCCATAAAAAAAGTTTTAACTTGAAATTCAATAGGTAAAAGGACTTGTTTACCATACACTAACTCATAAGGGGTATGTCTGGTAGTGTTTCTCCATGTTAACCTATAGGCCCATAAGTCTATCTTCCCAATCCTTATGATGTAATAGAATGGTATTAGTTAAAATGGCTTCTAATACTTTATTAGTTGATTCTACCTGACCATTAGCATGAGGGTGATAAGGTGAAGATATGCAATGTCGAATACCATATTTCGTAGTAAGTTATTTCATTAATTTGGAAGTAAATTGAGTACCTTGATTTGTGACAATTTCTCTAGGTACACCAAACCGGGTGAATATTTCTTCATGTATAAATTCGACCACCAATTTCTCTATGGCTCTAAATAAAGCTTTAGCTTCTACCCACTTTTGACATAATCCGTGCAAACTAAGATATATTTCTTTTTACGAGACATGGGAGAAATTGGTCCTACAAAATCAAGAGCCCATTTCTCAAAAGGTTCAATAATAACTTGGGGTTGTAAAGGAATTTGATCAGATGATGTAGGTCTACCCATTCTTTGGCAACTATCTTATCCTTTAAAATATTTGGCAACATCCTTAAAAACGCTTGGCCAATGATAACCAAAATGTAGTACTTTATATGCCATTCTCTTATCAGAAAAATGTCTTCCACATGGTTCATCATGGCATGCATGGAGGATTTTTGTCATTTCATCCTCCCACACACATCGTTCAATAATAAGATCCAGGCCAATGCTGAAGAGATTGTTATCAACCCAAGAATAATTAGAACTCTGAACTATGATACGACACTTCTCATGTGGGGACAAATGGTTTGGTATTTTCCCATTTGCTAAATAATTGGAAATATCTATGAACCAAGGCGTTTGAACAGATACAACGAATAGATGTACATCAAGAAAAGTGTCGTCAACTGGTTTAGTACCGTCTTCATGTTGAATATGGGAAAAGAAATCTGCTACGAGATTTTCTTTACCGGGTCGGTCAAAGATGGTAATGTTAAATTCTTGCAATAAAAGAAGCCACCGGGTCACTCTACCATTGGTAATTGGTTTATTCATTAGAAATCTAATGGCGGAGTGATCGGTATGCACAAAAAATTCATATCCCATGATATAATGACGAAATTTATTAATAGAATAAACTACTGCCAAAAATTCTTTTTTTAGTAATAGTGTAATTTAATTCGATAGAGGTCAAATGCTTGCTAATAAAATATATGGTATAAGGTTCTTGTCCTTCTTTTTGGCTAAGGACTCCTCCTATGGCCATATCAGAGGCATCGGTAGATATATGAAAAGGAAGGGACCAATTAGGAATCTTAAGTACAGCGATAGTTTAGCTTTTAGGATTTCAAAAGCATTTTGACAAGATTCTGTCCACTAGAATTCTGAGTTCTTTGTAAAGTAACTTAAACATTGGTGCAACTATTTTAGTGAAATTTTCAATAAAGCAGTGATAATATCCTGTATGACCAAGGAAACTTCTTACCTCTTTCTGACTTTTGGGAGAGGGAAGACCAACGATTGCGTTGATCTTCGCAGTGTCTAGCTTAATTCCTTGGGAAGAAACATGGTGTCCTAAAACTATACCTTATGTCAGTAACATTCTACATTTCTCGTGACTGAGAAATAGATTCGTTTCTTAACATCGTATCATGACATTCTCGAGGTTATTAAGGGATTCCTAAAAAGTATTACCATAGGAAATAAATTCATCCATGTATACCTCCACATAGTCATGTATAAGATCGGAAAAGATTCCTAAGACTGCTCGCTAGAAAGTGGTAGGCGCATTACATAATCCAAATGGAAAAACTCGATAAGAATATGTTCCCCATGGGAATGTAAAAGTGGTTTTGTCTTGATATTCTGGTGCTATTAAAATATGATTATAACCACTATACCCGTAAAGAAAGGAAAAATATTGTTTACCTGACAGAGTATCTAATACTTAATCAATAAAAGGTAAATGAAAGTAATATTTAATTGTAACTTTTTTTGGTTCCCTAAAATCAACACAAGCATGCCATTTCCCTGTAAATTTCTTTGAAACTACTACTAAAGGAGATACCCATTAACTATCGGAAATAGGTTAGATGAAACAAGCAGTAAGGAGTTTTTACAATTCTTGTTTTACTATATCCTTTAGAGCAGGATTCATCCTCCTATGTGGATTCCTTACAGGTAACATGCTTGTATCCATATAAATATGGTGAATACAAGTATTGAGGTTTATACCCTTCATATCGGTGTATTCCCATGCAAATGCTCCGACTTGTTTTTTAAGGACTTTAAGTAGCTATGCTTGTTGGTTTTCACTTAATTTTGTGTTTATCTGTAAAAATTTGTCAAGGCCAACTTCACAAGGTATAGCATATGGTCCTATATGTTATTCAATTGTGAAAACACAAGGTGTTTCCATAAAAATAAAAAGAGCCATATTCTCTTGAAACTTATCTCCAAAATTCTGATCAAGTCGGACAAAGGACTAAGGAAACTATGAACATGTTGTTGAAGAAACAAACTAGTTTAATACATTCTCAGTGGTCTACTCCTGAAGTTCCCAAGAGAAATCACTAGGAAGGGAGAAATCATCAAAGTATTCATCCCCAAAGGACAATTTAACCACCATGAGTTTTTAGTTATTGGTTGTGGCACTGGAGGGTATACAATAAGTCTTTGTGTCGACAACCCATTGGAAATAGTCATCTCTCCATCCCTATACCCTATGAAAGAATTTGTGGTAGCTAACCATGGTATTCCCAAAATAATAGGATTTACTTTAGAAGGATCCTTTGATTCTACGACCATAAAGTCAACAGGGTATTCCCATGAAGATACTGAGACAACAATGTCATCTAGGACTGCAGCAGGTTTTATCGTAGTGCGGTCTGCTAGTTCTAGGATGGAAGGAGTAAGTGGAAGAAATTGTCCCAATTGTAAAGCTTCTAAGACTACTGTGGTCATCATATTAATGGCGGATCCTAAATCGATTAATGTATTCTCTATGGAGGTGGTGTTTATAATTACAGTCACTATTAGGGCTCTCGGATTTGTATATTTTGCAACCCAGGATTGACCAGTCATACATTTAGACATTTCCCCTATAACATGAATTGTAGGGGGGTCCTTTTGCTTCTTTCCTGGGAATTTAATACATAGATCCTTGATTACCTTACTATATATTGGTATGTCTTTGATAGCTTGTAATAAAGGGATTTTAATACAGATGTTGTTTAATTCATTCAAGATATTTTACTCTAGATGAACTGCAGGTTTTTCTATTACTAGTCTCTTTGGAAATGGAGGAATTCTTTGCTTTTGAATAGTTTCTTGTGGAGGATGGGTGTGTACTGGAACATTTGAAGTGTTCACATCCTCCAATATAGCATCATTCACGGGTTCACTTGAATTTTCTTCTTCCTCTTTTGGTTCTTGAATGATGACCAATGGCTTGGGTTTATCATTCACAACTCTTCTCGATCGTAATTGCATTTCATGTACAGGTACAGTCAAAATGAGGTACAATGGAAGAGTTTGAAACTCAATGCTATTAAGATCTTAAGTTGGTTTATTGTTAGGGTTAGGTATTGGCTGTGCAGGTAATAATATCGGTAGAGGAGGATTTGCATTCTGAAGGTGATGAGTTTGTTGTGTGATAAAAGGAACTGGAGGTACAAGTCCATATGACATTTGCTGGAAATTTGTTTGATTCTAAGGATAAGGATGATTAGGTGTAGGGATAGGTTGTGGCTGAGGATATGGTTGTCCTCTCCATCCTTGTGACCAATATTGTTGTTGTGGAAATTGAGGAGGAGGATACTGAGGTGGCCAATTCTGCCAACTTGAATTGTTCCATTGCTGAGGTGGTTGATAGGGAGGATAATAGAGTGGAGGTTGTGGTGGAAAGTATGGATATGCTGATTGGTATCTAGGTTGCCAAGTAGGTCTCCAAGATGTTTTAGCTACATCTCCACTCTTACAGATGGCTTGCAACCCAGGAAAATATGGGCAGTTATCTATTGCATGCTCTTTCGTCCAGATGTGACATACAAAGATGTTGTTTAATGGACATTCCATTTGGGGATGTTTAGTTCTACATCTGGGACAAAAGATACGCATTGCTGCTCATTCTTCACCCTGCCTCTTCTTGGCTTGTAAAGCATCTAATTGAGAACCCATTGCTACTAAGATATCAGTCTTAAAATTCTCCAACAAGTGTCCTAACTCTTGTTGATCCTCGATTTGTTATCATTTTTGGCAGATAAAATACTCATTTAACCATATATTTTATTATATTTTGTATGTTTTATGTCACGCAAATTATTATTCAACGTCAGGTATGAGTATTTTTAAGGTTTATATAAAACTATTTTATTATTATCATTCTTTTATGGTTTTATTAATTAAAATAACATTATTGAAACATATTTGATGTATTAATTAGTTACGGTATAATTGTTTATAGGTTTTATAATATTTTTGAGCCAAGTTAATATGAAAAACGCATTCATCCTTCTTTTCACGCAACATGTCCAGCTCGATGTCCATCTCGTCATTCATCCTGTTGCGTTGAACTCATTGGTGGTTTGCCAAATGTTGAAATGTGTTGCTGTACACTCTAGTCCTGAAGCACGCTAGCATATAAACACTTTGTTCTCCCTAGATTGATGCCCAGCGTATCCAGATCACATCCCATCCTTCCATTCAACACTCCATCTAGATTTCCTATCAGATTGCACACTACTAAGAATTAATTCTATCCATTTAAAACATGAAACAAATGTAAACGTTCTGTTATCCACGCGTCTGGGTGATGAAGCTATGTTCTAGACTATTCGCCAGCCTGCATTCTCCTTCACTCACCACCATGTCAACCATCCATGCGTTGGACTGTTGCATTCAACCCATGATCTAGAAGATGCACCATCTCTACAGATTGTTCACGATGAAGAAGGAGTCGTGCACCACATCTGAAGACCTACTGTGCCGGAAAAGGAACCCGTGCGTATTCTATCCAGTGAAAATAACCAAACTCATGATGAAGAAGGGAGATGCTTATGCACTGGCCTATGATCAGTTAAAACACCTTTAAAGATCAACTAAATTTAGAGAGCAGTTGACCTCTAAATGGTAGAATTTCTCATCCCTATAAATCATTATGTAAAGAATTCTCTATGAGAGAGCTAAGCTAGCTAGAAAATCAGTCAGTTAGTAGAGTTAGGAGAAGAGTTATTGCTGTAATTTACTCTTGAACTTTGTATTTCTATTCCACCATTTGAATAAAGAGTTGTATGCATTATTGTTGAAGATTGCGTTTAAGTAGAAATTAGCCAGGCATCACCCCTGATTGCTGAGAGGGCCCCTCATCAACCAGAGGTTCATTTTCTTTGTTTAGCTTAGTTTCTTTTCTATTTTATCTAGTCTATTTTAATTTCTAGTTTATTTCCAGTAGATTATAGTAAATGCTATTCTATTTGGTTTCTACAAAACATTAACTTAGTTTTATTTCGAAAGTTAATTAGTTAGATGTGCGCATAGCTTGGTTTCAATTATTTTCTTTTAGTCATTTTGTTTCCAATTATTTTCATTTCTAGCATTACTTTCAGTCTTTGTTTTCAAGAATATAGAGTAAGTTGTTTTCATGAATTTAGAATAGATTCAATTATGTTATTTCCTTTCCTATTTTGGATTTATGCAAGTTAATTCCCAGTTTATTGATTAAATTAATATGCAAATGATTCATTTTGTTCATGATTTAGTTTAAGGTTAATTTGCTGTTAAATAGGTTTATTTACTATTCCAATGCATTAGAATTACATCTGCATGGCTTCAGCTGACTATTAGTTCATTTAGGTTAGTTCTTACCATTTTTACTGTGCAGCTTGTCATTCGAACAACCTGTTCAGTCTGTTATTTAGCTACCCTTTCAGATCCACAGTTCAATATGTCATTCAACCCTTAGTTTTGTGTCTTTGTGTTTTTATGTATTTTAAGATTGTTTTCAATTATGTTTTATTGATGTTTGAATTATGCTTTGTCTATAATAGTTAAATAATAGTTTTGTTTAACATTTAAGTTAAATTTTAGTTGTTTTAAATTATTTATTAAAGTTTTATCATTTTCCTTACTTCTTTTACTTTGAACGTAGTTTAAGTTATTCTTAAGTTTTGTCTCTGATTGTGTCTTATGGTTGTATGATTTTGTGTCTATTCCTTTTGAATTAATTTATTTGTTTGCATGCGAGATTTAGTGTTTTCCTTAGTATGTTTTTAGATTGTCTTTTTATGATTGTGTTATTGTTGAAATAACTTGTAGGACAGAACCAAAAGATATTTGTTTATTAAGTTTTCTACTTGCTTCTTTTTAAGTTTTCCTTATTAAGATTTATCCATTAAGTTTTCTAGTTGCTTATAAGTTAAGTCTTCCTTGCACTTATCATAGGTTTTATTTGGTTTAAAGTTTTCATGAGTAAAATTAGATATTCTCAGGGTAGATTTATCAAGACCGAAAAATTTATTGAAATACCTACTAACTATCGTAGGGGATGTAATTCCCTAACTACTAACTCACCAGAAAGGTATCGAAAGACACCTATAGGAAGTAGTTCTACCTTGAAATCTAAAGAAACTCCATTAGAAGATCTTACTGAAGAAGCCATAGAAGGAGAAGGAACCTTGGAAAAAGGTCCAAAGGACCCTATTCTTGAGGAATTTCAAGAAGATCAGCCATTAGAAACCCCTAGCCCTCCACTAGTTTCAAATCCAATTAACACAACTTTTTCACTGGTAGGAGATCCAAATTTTGTTGACTTTGTTGACCCTGCTCAAGTAAAAGCTCTCTTTGGAACCTCAGTAGATCTAGTTATTTCACAAATTGAAACTTCTACAGTAGAAACTCTATCCCTCTAGGATTCAATAAAAACATGGTTGATCAAGAGGAAGATCTCTCCCGAAAAAGAACGTTGGGATGCCTCCTTATCACCTTGAAAGGATCCTTCTAGGTATATTTATGTTAAGAATCCAGATTATATGGAGAAACGAGGAGAAAATGAAGATCATGATGAAGTTAGGAATGAAGAAGGAGAAGGGGAAAATCGAACTGAGGATACCTTTGGGTTCCCTATCTTAGATATAATGAAGGATGTAACTATGAAAAACATCCCTCCTTCCTCCTTGCCTACTTTCTATGGAAAAAGTAATGAGGACCCAGACACATTCCTATTCAAGTTTGATATCTATTGTAGGAGTAACAATTATCTACAAGACGCTCACAAACTAAAACTCTTTCCCACTACACTCAAGGATTCCGCCTTGATATGGTTCATGGGATTAGGAGAATCTTCTATCCGAACTTGGGATGATATGAAAACCTCATTCTTGCAAAAATATCAAGAATACTACAAACCTAAGGACTCTCTATATGATATATTCAAGATACAACAACTTCAAGACGAGAGCTTGGAAGATTATATCGAGAGGTTTATTTATACATTACATAAGTCTAAATATAATGAACTCTAAGAATATGCAGTACATACACTTTTCCTTAAGGGAATCTCCGAGGACTTGTTAGAGAGTCTTAATATCATGGAAGCTCATGGTATTTCTCATAAAAAATTTGCCCAGACCAGTGAGATGTGTAAAATTTTTTCTAGGAGTAGGGGGAAAGTTGTGAAAAAATTTCGAGATATTTTTAGTAAGAATATAAGAGGAAATGTTCCTAGTTCAAGTGGAGTTACAAGAGTAGAGTTAGGAAACGTATTGGAGAATTTTAAGACTGATATCTTAGGAGAAATGGGTTCCCAACTAGATGCTTTACAAGCCAAGAAAAGGAAAGATGAAGAACGAGCATCAATGAGTATCTTTTGTCCAAGATGTAGAACTAAACATCCCCAAAGGGAGTGTCCATTAAACAACATCTCTATATGTCACATCTGTACAGAAGAGCATCCAATAGATAACTGCCCATCCTTGCCTATATTGCAAGCCATCTATAAGAGTGGGGATGTAGCTGAAACATCTAGGATGCCTCCTTGGAAACCTAGGGACCAACTAGCATATCCAAACTTTTCACCATAACCTCTACCCTATTATCCTCCTTATCAAACACCTCAACAATGGAACAATTATAGCTGGCAGAATTGGCCATCTCAGTATCCTCCTCCTCAATTTCCAAAATAGCAATATTGGTCACAAGGATGGAGAGGACAACCATATCCTTAGCCACAACATGTTCCTACAGCTAATCATCCTTATCCTTAGAATAAAACAAATTTCCCTCAAATACCGCCTGGATTTGTACCTCCAGTTCCATTTATCACACAACAAACTCATCACTTTAAGAATTCAAATCCTCCTTGACCGACATTGTTACCTGCACAGTCGATACCTAACCCTAACAATAAACCAACTTAAGCTCTTAACAACATTGAGTTGTAAACTCTTCCCTCATGCCTTATTTTGACTATACTTGTACATGAAATTCAATTACGATCGAGAAGAGTTGTGAATAATAAACCCAAGCCATCAGTCATAATTCAAGAACCAAACGAAGAAGAAGAAGATTCAAGTGAACCCATGAATGATTCTATTTTGGAGGATGTGACCATTCCAAAGTTTCCAGTACACACCCATCCTCCACAAGAAACTGTTCAGGAGAAAAGAATTCCTCTATTTCTAGAAAGATTAGTAATAGAAAAACCTGTAGTTCATTCAGAGTATAACATTTTGAATGAATTAAAGAACATTTGTATTAATATCCCTCTATTACAAGATATCAAAGATTTACCTATCTATAGTAAGGTAATAAAAGAGCTATGTATTAAACGCCCAGGAAAGAAGCAAAAGGACCCTCTTACGATTCATGTTATAGGAGAAATGTCTGAATGTATGACAAGTCAGTCTCAGCTTGCAAAATATATAAATCCAGGAACCCCAGTAGTGACTGTAATTATAAACAACACCAACATATAGAATACATTAATCGATTTAGGATCCTCTATTAACATGATGACCACCACAGTTGTAGAAGTTTTACACTTAGGACAATTTCTTCGACCTACCCTTTCCATCTTAGAACTAGAAGATCGCACTACGGTAAATCCTGTTGGAGTCCTGGATGACATTGTTGTATCAGTAGCTTCATGGGAATACCCTATCGACTTTATGGTCATAGAATCAAAGGATCCTTCTAAAGGACATCCTATTATCTTAGGAAGACCATGTTTAGCCACCACAAATGCTTTTATAGGGTGTAGGGATGGAGAGATGACTATTTCCAATGGGTTGTCAACACAAAGACTTATTTTATACCCTTTAGCACAACCAATAATTGAAAATTCACGATGGTTAAATTTTTCTTTTGGGGATGAATAATTTGATGATCTCTCCCTTCCTGGTGATTTTTCTTTAGCACTTCAGGAGCATACCACTGAGAATGTATTAAACTAGTTTATCTCTTAAACAACCTATACAGATTTCCCTCAGTCCTTTTCTAAACTCGATCATATTTTTTTAGATGAGTTTCAAGAGAATATGGCTCTCTCAATGCTTAAAGAAACAACATGTGTCTTCACAATTGAAGAGAATATAGGACCATATACCATACTTTGTGAGGTTGGCCCTCAAAAATTCTTACATATAAATGTCGGATTAAGTGAAAACCAACAAGCATAGCTTCTTAAAGTTCTTAAGAAACAAGCTAGAGAATTCACATGGGAATACATCGATATGAAGGGTATACACCCTGATACCTGTATTCACCATATTTATATGGATCCAAGCATATCACCTGTAAGGAAGTCACAGAGGAGGATGAATCCTGCTCTAAAGGATATAGTAAAAGAAGAATTACAAAAAATCGTCACTACTAGTTTTATCTATCCTATTTACGATAGTAAATGGGTATCCCCTTTAGTAGTAGTTCCAAAGAAAGTTACAGGGAAATGGCGTATTTGTTTTGATTTTAGGGAACTGAATGAAGCTGATTTGAAAGACTACTTTCCTTTTCCTTTTATTGATCAAGTGTTAGATACGATGTTGGGTAAACAATACTTTTCCTTTCTTGACAGATATAGTGGATACAATCAAATTCTAATAGCACCTGAAGATCAGGATAAGACCACTTTTACATGCCCTTGGGGAACATTTTCTTATTGAGTCTTTCCATTTGGCTTATGTAACGCACCTGCCACTTTTCAGTGAGCAATCTTAGGAATTTTATATGATCTTATACATGAATATGTTGAAGTATATATGGATGATTTCACATCCTACAGTAATAATTTTCAGGAAGCTCTTGGAAAACTAGAGAAATTTGTGATCTGATGTCAAGAGACAAACCTAGCCCTTAGTCATGAAAAGTCACAAAATGTTACCGAGAGAAGGTATAGTTTTAGGACACCATATTTCTTCCCAAGGAATTAAGGTATACCCTGCTAAGATCGAAGTAATAGTTGGCCTTCCCTCTTCAAAAGCCCAGAAAGAGGTAAGAAGCTTCCTTGGTCATGCAGGATATTACAGCCGCTTTATTGAAAATTTTACTAAAATAGTTGCACCAATGTTTAAGTTACTTACAAAGGACTCAGAATTCCAGTGGATAGAATCCTGTCAAAATGCTTTTGAAATCTTAAAAGCTAAACTATCAATGGCACCAATACTTAGGGGTCATGATTGGTCCCTTCCTTTTCACATATCCACCGATGCCTCGGATACAACCATAGGAGGAGTCCTCGGCAAAAAAGAAGGACAAGCACCTTATGCCATCTACTTTATTAGCAAAAATTTGACCCCTTCCAAATTAAATTATACCATTATCGAAAAGGAATTTTTGGCAGTAGTTTATTCTATTAATAAATTTCGTAGTTATATCATAGGTTATGAAGTTTTTTTGCATATCGGTCACTCCTCCATTAGATTTCTGATGAATAAACCAATTACCAATGGTAGAGTGACCCGGTGGCTTATTTTATTGCAAGAATTTAACATTACCATCATTGATTGACCTAGTAAAGAAAATATAGTAGCAGATTTCCTTTCCTGTATTCAACATGAAGATGGTACTAAACCAGTTGATGACACTTTTCCTAATGAGCATCTATTTGTTGTATTTGTTCAAACCCCTTGGTTTGCGGATATTACCAATTATCTAGCAATGGGGAAAATGCCAAACCATTTGTCTCCACATGAGAAGCGTCATATTATAGTTTAGAGTTCTAATTATTCTTGGGTTGATAACGATCTCTTCCACACTGGTCCCAATCTTATTATTCGACGATGTGTGCAGGAGGATGAAATGACAAGCATCCTCCATGCATGCCATGATGGACCATGTGGAGGACATTTTTATAATAAAAGGATAACATATAAAGTATTACATTCTGGTTATTATTGGCCAAGAATTTTTAAGGATGCTGCCAAATATGTTAAAGAATGTGATAGTTTCCAAAGAATGGGTAGACCTACGCCATCTGATCAAATTCCTTTACAACCCCAAGTCATGATTGAACCTTTTGAGAAATGGGCTATTGATTTTGTAGGACCAATCTCTCCCATGTCTTGTAAAAATAAATATATCTTAGTTTGTATAGACTATGTCACCAAGTAGGTAGAAGCTAAAGCTTTATTTAGAGCCACAGAGAAATCGGTGGTAGAATTTATATATGAAGAAATATTCACCTGGTTTGGTGTACCTAGAGAAATTATCACAGATCAAGGTACTCGGTTTACTTCTAAATTAACGAAAGAAATTACTATGAAATATAGCATCCGACATTGCAAATATTCACCTTATCACCCTCAGGATAATGGTCAGGTAGAATCAACTAATAAAGTATTAGAATCTATTTTAACTAAGACCATTCACTTACATCATAAGGATTGGGCAGATAGACTCCCAGAGGCTTTATGGGCCTATAGGATAACATGGAGAAACACTACTGGACATACCCCCTATGAGTTAGTGTATGGAAAAAAAGTCCTTTTACCTATTGAGTTTCAAGTTAAAACTTTTTGTATGGCATCACAATTAGGCATGAATTTGGATGAAGCACAAAAACAATGAATATTAAAAATTAATGAGTTAGAAGAAATTAGGCAAGATGCACTTCAAAGAACAATGTTAATACAGAATCAACGAAAAACATAGCATGATAAATTTATTAAGAAAAAGCAGTTTAATACTTGAGATTGGGCACTACTGTTCGATTCACGGTTTAAAAATGTTAAAGGGAAATTAACTACCCATTGGATGTGTCCATACGAAGTAGTTACAACTTTTGACAATGGATTAGTAAAAATTAAAACAATTGATGGCTCATAAATTTCCTTTGTAGTGAATGGACATAGAATTAGGCTCTATCACCAACTGACATATAAATAGGATTTCATACAAAATGTTTTGCATCAAAATGAAATGGAATTAGTTGAAGGGGAAGCTATTCCTCCTCCTCCCGATCCTTGAAATATGTTGGGTTATTATCATTTATATATATGTACATATGTGTTTGTTGCTTTGAATAAATAAGACTCATTTCTAGTAGGTTGTCTATACAAGACTCTTTCACTTTTATGTATTTATGAATAAATTGAATCATCTAATGAGTGGTTTTGTAGTGATTACAAGTATTTTATCTCTATAAGCAACATATGGGGTATTACTTGAAAAACGGAAGTATGTTAAATATTCATTAGGTATTTTAACTTTTTATGGGGTACTTCTTGGAATTTTCAGATTATAGTAAAACTTAAAAATTTACAATCTTGTGTATATCATACTTAACCAATTATGTTATGATTCATATAGTTTTTGGTATTTTGATTTAGACATGTATATTTCTGATTTATTCTTTTAAACAGTTGCTTGATAAGATTTACTTTCATTATCATATTTTTCACATCTTTATTTTTCACCTATGGATTACTAGTTCATCCTATACTTGTTATCAAAACTTGTCTCTTGAGTATTTTGGTGATAACTCGAAAGTAAGTGGAATTTTTATCTATGGGGAACATTACTTTACTTTATAAAGAAGAAGGACTGTTAGGTTAAAGAACAACTTTCAGTTATTCTCTCGGTGAAATATTTTATGAGTCTGGACATTATGAAATTACTTATAACTTTATTTAAAAAAAAATTGAATTATGTATTTAGCAAGACTTAACATGCTCTAGTACCAATCAGCTTCCATATCTTTAATATCATTATACAAGGAAAACCTGCTGGGGTACTGAATAGGCCTACTAGCAGCAGGTCAATGCTAAGTAAAAACCTTATAACAAGAAGCTCGATAAATGCAAGTAAACCAATCGGGGTACTAAACAAGATCGCTGGCAGCGGGGCTATGCTTGCATGGTACCAAGATAAACCCACCAGGGGTACTGAACAGGCCTGCTGGCAGTGGGGCAATATCTGGAAAATGAGATCTGGTTAATACACCACTATACACATAGTTCGTCAAATAGTGATAATATATGAAAAAAATTTCAAAGAAATTATGTCATGGCCAATTGTTTATAATGTCATTCGAGAATGTCTCTAAGTTGACTTTGTCCCTACTGTCTTATTCCACATATATCTAAGATGTCATTATCTTATAAATGGGACCCATAGATGTAAATCTCACACACTCCGGGCTACACTTGAAATACTTGATGATGACACGATATCTTTACAATAAGGCATGGATGGGTAGTTTTTCCTATGGTTTTCTTTTAATTATATTATTCTCATTTTACATGGTCTTTCTAAGCATTGTTTTATTTTTCATAAATATACATTTTTGAACCATTTCCATTTACTCGTTATTTTTCCTTACAATGAATTAACAGCATGCTCGCATTCTTTCTATTTTTTTGGAACAATCATTTCTTCTCACTGTATGGCTTAAGGACATGCCGTCTCTTTGGTTTGGGGGAAGAGGGATTTGATTTGAAAAATTAGATTATTTTTATTTTTGATAAATCTGTTTATCTCGAACAAATGATAAGTATTTTCAAAAATATAAACAGTGGAAAGAATCGAATGAAGGTCCAAATGAAATATCAAAATAGTAATTTGAGTAAAAATAGTGACTAAAATTTGGTAACCAAATTTTGTTTTTAAGAAAATAGTTTTTACTTCCATATCATTTTATTATTAATAATCCTATCCTTTTATCCAATTAATTATGCATGAAAATGATTAATCTTCTTGCTATTCAAGATGCGACTTATGTTTTTGTTCAACCTGTCCAAAGTTTTACTTTGGACATGGTTGAATTAATTTCAAAACCTTATAAATGATAAAATTATTTTAAACCTGAAAACTGTTTATTTAAGAATGTTGAAAAATCCAATAAAGTCATTTTTAATTCTCATATAAATATGTGACATGAAAGCCTTATGTTATTTTTTAAGTAATAGGTTAACAGAGTGAAGATTAAATTACCTTCTTCATCTGCCAAGTTGAAGGCAACTGCTAGTTTATCTTCTTCCTAAATTGTTTTTTTTTTTTTGCTCAATGGGACCTGGCATTTCTCCAGTTTGGGGGAATGTTGATCCTCGATTTGATATCATTTTTCAGATGAAATACTCATTTAACCATATATTTTATTATGTTTTATATGTTTTATGTCATGCAGATTATTATTCAACCTCCGATATGAGTGTTTTTAAGGTTTATATAAAACTATTTTATTATTATCATTCTCTTATGGTTTTATTAATTAAAATAACATTATTGAAGCATATTTGATGTATTAATTAGTTTGTATAATTGTTTACATGTTTTATAATCCTTTTGGGCCAAGTTAATATGCAAAACACATTCAGCCTTCTTTTCACACAACATGTCCAGCTCGACGTCCAACTCGTCATTCAACCCGTTGTGTTGAACTCACTGGTGGTTTTCCAGATGTTGAGATGTGTCACTGTACACTCCACTCCTGAAGCGTGCTAGTATATAGACACTCCGTTCACCCTAGATTGATGCCCAATGTATCTAGCTCATGTCCTAGCCTTCCATTCAGCACTCTGTCCAGATCGCCTATCAGACTATGCGCTGCTGAGAATTAATTCCAGCCATTTAAAACATGAGATAACTGAAAATGTTCTATTATCCACACGTCTGGGTGATGAAGTTGTGTTCTAGACTGTTCGCCAACCTGTTTTCTCCTTCACTCACCACCACTTCAACCATCCATGCGCTAGACTGTTGCATTGAACCCATGATCTAGAATATGCACCACCTCTGCAGATCGTTCACGCTGAAGAAGGAGTCATGCGCCACATATGAAGACCTATTGTGCTGGAAAAGGAACCCGTGCATATGCTGTACAGTGAAGAGAACCATACTCACGTTGAAGAAGGGAGACGCTTATGCATTGGCCTATGATCAGTTAAAATGCCTTTAAAGATCGGCTAAATTTAGAGAGCAGTTGACCTATAAAGGGTCGACTTGCTCATCCCTGTAAATCATTATATAAAGCAATCTCCGTGAGAGAGCTAAGCTAGCTAGAAAATTAGTCAGTTAGTAGAGTTAGGAGAAGAGTTTTTGCTGTAATTTACTCTTGAACTTTGTATTTCTATTCCACCATCATAATAAAGAGTTGTATGCATTGCCGTTGAAGAAGCCAAGCATAACCCTTGATTGCTAAGAGGGCTTCTCATCAACTAGAGGTTCATTTTCTTTGTTTAGCTCAGTTTCTTTTCTGTTTTAGCTAGTTTAGTTTAATTTCTAGTTTATTTCCAGTAGATTATAGTAAATGCTATTCTATTTGTTTTCTGCAACACATTAACTTAGTTTTATTTCGAAAGTTAATTAGTTAGATGCACGCATATCTTGTTTTCCATTATTTTCTTTTAGTAATTTAGTTTCCAGTTATTTTCATTTCCAGCATTACTTTCAGTCTTTGTTTTCAAGAATATAGAGTAAGTTGTTTTCATGAATTTAGAATAGATTCAATTCTGTTATTTCCTTTCCTGTTTTGGATTTATGCAAGTTAATTCCCATTTTATTGATTAGTTTTATGCAAATGATTCATTTTGTTCATGAATTAGTTTAAGGTTAATTTGTTGTTAAATAGGTTTATTTACTGTTCCAATGCATTAGAATTACATCCGCATGGCTTCAACTGAAAATTAGTTCATTTAGGTTATTTTTTACCATTTTTACGATGCAGCTTGTCATTCAGATGGCCTGTTCAGTCTATTATTCAGCCACCCTTTTAGACCCATAGTTCAATATGTCATTCAACCCTTAGTTCTATTTCTTTGTGTTTTTATGTATTTGAAGATTGTTTTCAGTTTTGTTTTGCTGATGTTTGAATTATGCTTTGTCTGTAATAGTTAAATAATAGTTTTGTTTAACATTTAAATTTAAGTTTAGTTGTTTTAAATTATTTATTAAAGTTTTATCATTTTCCTTATTTCTTTTACTTTGAACATAGTTTAAGTTATTGTTAAGTTTTGTTTATGATTTTATCTTATGGTTGTATGGTTTTGTGTCTATTCCTTTTGAATTGATTTATTTGTTTGCATGCGAGATTTAGTGTTTTCCTTAGTATGTTTTTAGGTTATCTTTTTATGATTGTGTTATTGTTGAAAGAACTTGTAGGATAAAACCTAAAGATATTTCTTTATTAAGTTTTCTACTTGCTTCTTTTTAAGTTTTCCTTATTAATTTTTATCTATTAAGTTTTCTAGTTGCTTATAAGTTAAGTCTTTTTTGCACTTTAGTTTTTTGTTTGAATAAGTAAGTTGCTGATTATATGTTTTTCAGTCCAAAGTTATAAGATAGATTATTTGTTTAGTTAATCTTTTATCTCAGTTTAGTTACCTTGATTGCATTTTTTGGAAGTTTGACTCAGTTTTTCATTTTGAAAGATCTTTCGATCTTTTGTTTGTTAAAATATTTACACAACACTCTCTACCTTCGCATATATTTTGTGTCAACTCTAATCTTACCAACCCGAGTTAATAATTAAAGAATAGGTGGATTAATTTAGACATTATAACACCCAACAAATATACTCTTGTAACTCCACCTGAACTAGGAACATTTCCTCTTACATTTCTACTAAAAGGCTCTCGAAATTTTTTCGCAACTTTCTCCCTACTCCTAGAATAGTTTTTACACATCTCACTGATCTATGCAAAATTTTTATGAGAAATATCACCAGCTGCCATGAGATTAATACTTTCTAAAAAGTCTTTGGAGATCCCTTTAAGGAAAAGCGTACGTACTGTATCTTCTCCAATGTGGTCAACCGATGGTGGCACATGTGGTGCCCCATGTTGGGATGGTGGGAAGAAGCTGTCCATAGGTCATCCACACAGTATGGACGAAACAAAAGGCTCTCAAACATACCAATGCATGCATGGGATAGAACGCGGTAGAGGCTTGCGAGTTGGTGCGGCAGAGGCATGCAAACCGAGGTGGCTCTTGGACAGAGGTCAGGAGAGCGTGTGTGTGTGTTGCGGTGGACGAAATTGACTACATGAAATGCAAGTACAAGTATGGAGGCATTATATGCCAAATATATGCAAGAAAAAGATATTTTTTTGTGGACAGTGGTCTAGAGGTCCGCGTAAGGTGCGGTGAAAAAGACAATTATAAATACAAAAATAAAAATAAAATTACATTCCTTAATGGGAGGTGGCCTAAAAACTTGCATGAGTTGCGGTCAGGAAGTGTGATACAAGTACAGGTCCATAGACACTTGCATCATCACGTCATGGCTCGTAAATCGAGGTGACTTGTGGGAAATGGTCCCAAAATTGATTTATTAAATATGAGATAATGGTCTCATAAAGAGATGTAAATTTGAGCCCGGAGGTGTGAGAGGTGTCTCTAATTGGTTCCAGGTGACTTGGGAGTAGCAGCTAATGGTGCTGTCCTTGACTTGTACTGAAAAAACATTGAAAAACAAGAAAAAGAAAAAAAACTATGCTATAAGGGATTCATAGTGGTGGTATTAGGCATAGGATCTCTTGAGGTGGAGCCCGTTGCATAGCTTCTTCAAGAGGCGACCATCTGAGTCAGTGGAGAGGTATGCCCCCTTACCGAGATGAAGGTCATTGGCAAGGCGGGATGTTGAAATCTGGTCTTTTATGGGAAGAACCAATTCCACACTATGGTTTAAAGGGAATGGGGTAAAACTGAAGGCGGTCTTATAGATCTCTCTGTCATCACATAAGTGGTGTCAAGATAGATCAGGTGGATCTTCCACAGCCAACGAGACAGAAGGGAAACTGGTGTTAGAGATCATGTAAATGGTATTGGTTGTGGTTTTGGTGGCATTGCCCCCAGTCTCTATTGGAGGAAGAGGGGCATGCCTAGAGACGGGAGGAGTCTTTGATGGACCTGGAGGTAGGTACAACATCATTTCAATTGGCTGGGCATTAGTCAACACATCTTGGGGCCTTACAGGTATCATAGGTGGTTCAAGGTACCACACAGGATCTCCCAGTGTGAAATCTTGTAGATCGTAGGTTGCCAAGATAGACTTACTCATGATCTCAGATGGTAGGAAAAGGAAAAGGAAAAGAAAAAGAAAAAGGATCATGTTGAGTGGGAATGAACCCCACTGTTTCCCTGGTAACTGAGGTTGAGGTTGCGACTAAGGTTGCGACTGTGGCTGGGGAAACAATGGAAGAGACAGGTCTGATGGACCCTCGATGATGGTGGAGATAAGTGGGTCAGTTGAACTGGACATCATGTAGATGCACATGGTGTTTGAAGAAGGTGGTGGGGGGTGCACTTCTTTTATCAAGGTGATTTTAGACTCAAGGGAATGTTGACGGAGGTCAGTGAGAGCCATTCAAAATTCAGGCAGGTCTTGGCAATGGTGGGATTAATGTCCATACAAGCTGCAAAGGGTGCAAGCATGGTTTGTCCTTAATGCCTTGTTTCTGACTACTGGCGCGGTTGGGAATTCAACCACGGGGATGTTTTCATTTATATCCATGGCATCTAGATGCGTACGGATTACTAGGATTTCAATGCAATTCTGAGTTGGATGGCCCTATTGTTCATAGACGGCACAAGGTGGGACTTGTCATGGTTTTGTGGTGGCTTTGGTGTTCTTTCCCCTGGCTCTTTTGGGTTGGGGTTGTGCTAGTGTAGGTGCAGCGGTTAGCTTGTGTGGACTGGGTGGAGGGTGATACTCGACTGCGATGGCTTGTACCGGGGTTAAGACATCTTGGGGCATTGCTGGTTGAGCTGGTGGATCAAGATACCACACTGGGATCCCCAACATAAAGTTGGGTAGGCTTAAGGTGGCCATGACTGGCTTGCTCATGACACCAGGTGGGGGAAAGAGGAAGGGAATTGTATGGACTGGATATGAGCCTAGATAACTCCCTGATGGTTGCATGTGGGGGTGAGGTTGTGGTTGCGGCTACGCATAGTGATGCAACTGTAGATGATGTTGTGGCTGCTATTGGTGTTACGGCTGTAGACAGTGTTGTGGTTGTGGTTGAGGCTGTGGTTGCAGTTGTTGTTTGGGTGCAATGGTGCTTGATGAGACCATGCACAAGTCCACAGTTTTCTTTTGTGTTGGTGGTGGTGACACCAATGGAAAAGGAGCTATCATGGTGGGATCTGTAAACAACCTAGGGCCCACATTCAATGGTGGGGAGGTTGGTGTGTTTTCAACCACAATGTTGGTTGCAGGGATGACATTAGCGTGTCAAGTTGCCACTTGCGGCTCAATGGTGGTGATGGTAGTGATAATGTTGGCAGGCACTGTTAACCCTTGTGGATCATGATAGGTGAGTTGGTCAACCATCACAATCTTCCCTTCATGGGGGAACATCATGAGACGAAAGACAGTTGACGTGATGGCTCGCATGGCATACATGTAACTCCTCCTGAGGAGGAGGTTGTAGTCCAGTTGAGCGTTAACGACTTCTATGTTGATTAGCACTGTCTTCCTGGCTATCATGATGGGGACATGTGGGAGGATTCCTTGGGATTTAGTGGGATGTCCATCATAAGCCCACAGAGTTTTGGAGGATGATTGCAGAATTGGTGATCCAATTTTCTACCAAACCAAGGTAGACATAATGCACGTGGATTCCCCCTCATCCACTATGCACTGATGTATAACCAAATTCTAGATGGACACCGGGATTTGGAAGGCGATGGTTTAGGGCATGAGCGGTTCTCCATTCTCCATGTCAAAGGTGATCAACTTGGAGTCGGAGGGGTCTACTGCCCCCATGGTAGCTAGCAAGGCTTTTCGCTGCGTTGGGAATGTTTTAAGCACCTCAAGAGCAGACATGGTGGTTGGCATTTGGGCCAAATCATCCATAATGCTATAGCTGACTGTAACTGTACCTGTGGAATTATTGGTAATTTTGGGTATGGGGGGCCCAGGAAGGGGGGTAACTGAAGAGGCAGGTTGATTGTCTTAGACATGGATGTTGCTGATGATTCAGCAGGTTTGGTGGTGGTACCATACTGATTTCGTCTAGTTTGTAAGTTGACCTCTTCAGTTGTCATGGCTAGCAGGTGGTGAACACCTGTTTCGACTGTGGGAGGTGCCCCCGGAGCATTGGGATTGGCCTAGGGAGGGGGTGTGGTTGCCACCAATCCTTAGACTGGTAGTGGGTTTTGAAGCACCATGGGGGGAGGTCCTTGTGGTGCCTGGTTGGGTTGGGCTTGATTGCCAGCATTGGTGGCCTATTGGGCCTCATTTTGAATGGTCTGCTTAGCGCAAGCCATGAGGGGACACTCAAACGTGTAATGCCCATAGACATCACAGAGTGTACATGGTTGGTTTGTGCACAACGAGGTGTTGTGTCTTGGTGGATTTTGTCGTGGGGTGTTTTGGGCTGGCCGGTTTGTCGCAGCATTGTTGGGAGGGTTCAGTTGTTGACCGCCTCCCTGTGGTTGGTTATTGCCTTGGTTGTGGGGTCTGTTGTTTCTAGCTTGCCCTTGTTGATTATTGGGGGCAGGCTGGTTGGGACGGTTTTGTTGTGCGAACACTTGTCCCAATGGAGTGGGTGGAGCAGGGGCAGGGGCTTGCACAGGTTGTACTGGCGGTGCATAGTATATTTGTGGGGGTGGTGGTGCCACAAATGTGGGAATTTGCCCCACATACTGCTGTGTTAGCCAAGCCATGGCCTGAGCCTACTGCGGTGACACAGGTTGTGCATAAGAATTTGTTGCTCCAGACTGGGACATCATTCTAGCATAGTTCGGGGCTTGGTTCTGGTAAGCAACACTAGAAATGTTGCTTGGTTGTGGTGTAACAGTAGGTGGTGTCGGTCGAGGCTATGGTTGTTGGGAGATTGACCCTATGATTCCATCTGCAACATGGGATGCCCTAGGTGTGTTGCGGTAAGAGGTACTTGGACGGGGAGTGTCTGGAATGATGGTATATAGGTATCTAGACTAGGCATAGATGAGATCAAATTATTGGGCCTTCAGTATGGCCTCTTCTTCAGATTAAGGACGTTCAGATGCGACGTCCCTTACGATGGGTGGGAGCAAAGTCTTAAGGAACCAATCCAAGAAGATCTTGTCATCTAGTTGGATTTTACGTAGACTATGGCGTCATTGCCGCTCATGGATATGGTCAGTTATGTGAGTGGTGGTGCTTTGAAGCAAGATAGCAGGATCTCCAACCACTCATCATATCTGACAGGGAGTTGGAAATACTATAGGAACATGAAGGCTAGGGAGTTGAAGTCCGGGTACTTGGCTTGTGGCAGCTCAATGTACCATTTGGCCACGGCACCTGTAAGGGTTGCGTTGGAACAGCCTCACCCTAATGGAGTCGTCTACGATGCTATTGGATGAGCACCATAGATGGAATTTCATTATGTGGTTTTGGGGACATTCCTTGGCTTTGTCTTAAAACTTGGGGATGTCTGATGGCAGCTTAGTTGGCATAGGTGGCCAAAAATATTGATGGTTGATGGGGTCATTTGTTAATCTAGCCAAATCAGGCAAGTTTAGATGAGCCATGAAGGGAAGGTTTGACCCCAAGTTGATGTGGGATGGGGATACCATGGTGGTGGGGTTTGTAGGTGCATAGTACATCTGCACGACTAGGGGTGCTTGTGGTGGAACCATTGTGGATGGGCCACTACCCCCAAGTGTTGTGGGTGGGACGGTATGAGTGGCCGGGATATTTCTCCCATGTATGACAGTAGGGGCAATGTAGGTGGATGGTCCACTGCCCCCTGTGTGGCAGGAGGGGCAGTTTGTGTAGAAGGGCCACTGCCTCCGTGTGTTGTAAGTGGGCCAGGTTGGCTAGTCATTATAGGTGGTGGCAGTTGACTAATGACAGTCTGTACGACTGTTCTTGGGCCACTTTCTAGGTTGTGGGTAACCGGTTGTGATGTGGACATGGATCCACTTGCTAAGGTTAGGCCGAAAAATGGATCCGGGTTTGCACTAGCCATGGGGCTTGATGGTGCGGTGTGGAGGTTTGGTTCAGACTGATATAGGTCTAAATAAGAATCAGAGGCTATGTGGCCCTCTGATGGTGTGGGAGATTGCTGAGAATAGCTTTGATGGTGCCGATTGAGTGTTCCAAATGGTGTTGGTTCGCCTCTTAGGCGTGAGGAAGAGCGTGGAGGATTAATTGTGTTCGATTTTATGTATGAAACTGGTGGGTATTAGATTTGGACCCCATTTTTAGTGGCTTCCTATTGGCTGAAGGTGGTCTCTCGACCACCAAGACTGCCAGAAGACAGTGCTTTCCTTATTCCTCACAGGTGCTTCTACTCAATCGAAAGGGGTCGTTTCCCGTTTCGCTTGGCAATTCCTCTCAGCGACCAGCTACTTTGGGGTTCCTATGGTACTCCTCACAATGAGTTTTTGGGAAAATCCCAAGTACTTCCCCTATTTGAAGCAGTCAGGGACTTATGTCCTCAAAGATTGTAGACTTGTTTTGACTTAGTGTAAATTAGTAAATTTTAAGGCTTACTCAGCGTCATGAACTAAGTTGGGTTAATTAATTGGTATGGTGTAGTTGTTTGCTTGTTTTTCTAGTATTTGGTTGCTAAAATATGGTTTATGAATTCATCATGGTAGAGTTCATGTCATTGTGGTTGTGTATGCAAACATAAATAAACAAAATTTGTGAACAAGTACAATGATTAACCCTGAATGTTTTCTAGCCTAACTCAATGTCTACCTCACACTGATATTCCTCTTCAACCAAGAGAAGGTTCTAGGCTCTCAACATAATGGGACTAATCCCATCCGTAGATCCTCAGGTCACCTCCTGGATAATAGGTTGGTCAATAGGGAGGATGCTTAGCGCCATGAGAAGCCCTCCTTCTCTACCCCCTCTACCTTCCAGGTCACCCGATTTTAATGGTTTTGGAACAATATCATGGAGTGCCTAGATCTATATGAGCTTTCCCTTTGTCGTATCCCAGAATACCCTGGAGGGTGATGACTAGGTAGAGGAGGAAGGGGAAGCAAGATCATTGATTTTAAGTTAATTTTAGTTAGACTAGGTTCATTTTATTAAGCCATAATGATTTACTTAACATTTACACATTATTCATGAAATAAAATACAGAAAATGAAAGCAGGAAATGAACTTAAATTGCAGTAGTGGATAGAGGAAGCTGGGCCGCACTAACAGTCCTCTGAAACTAAAATTTGCAGCCTATTAAATTCAAATTAAAGTTCTGTTTTACAGGCCGCACATTTTTTACCAAATCTGGCGAGGGGGCCATGATATTTTTTCAGAAATGAGTGAGGGGGTCACACAGAATGTAGAAACAGCCGCAACCTAAGTTTTTGGGCTGAAGTCACACTTATCGAGGGATTAAGTGCGCCCTGGGTGCACCTGTTTACCCATTAAGTGTGCCCCAGTCTCAGCTTTTTCCCCGATAAGAGCGCCCTGCTCCGGATTGGGGTTTTTTGGTGAGACAGAGTCATATCTGGCTGACAGTAACTAGTATTATGGTCAATCCGACTCGATTTTTCCTAGCAGAGGCTTTGGCAGTACCTAAAACAAGAAATAAACTAAATCTAAGATAGATTTAACGAGAAATTTCTAAAAACTAGGGTAAAATTGAAAAAACTTGAAAAATTAAAATTTTGGCCCAAGGATCTTGTGGGATCGACCCAGCAGAGTTGCCAGTTCTGTAGCAAGGATTTCTCCTTGTTACAGGGGTAGAAATGGCTCCCTTCTGCCTATAGGGAAGAAGGGTAGGTTATTGCTAATGGTAAATGCTGAAAAACGAAACAGAAATGTAAATAACAGAACAGTAAACTAAATCTAAGTTAATGACAGAAAGAAGAAGAAGTAAATGGAGCACTGTTGAACCCCTCTACACACAATGGGTTAGGGTTCCACCTCCAAAACCTACAAAATAAACCTAAGCTATAATGGAAAAACCTGCAAACAATGTTAAGCAAAACTTGCAAATAAAAACAATGGTTAGAGATCAAAGCAAACTAAATAACTAAGAAGCAAAACATAAAAGCACAAGTATACCTTCTCTAGTGGGAATGGGCCACCATGCCCTAGCTTGTGGAAGCCTCTCTCTTGGTTGGGGAGTAATGGCTCAAATGAAATGGAGATGGAGGAGAGGGAGTGTGGGTGGTTTGAGAGGCAAAGGTCTCAAAGCATCCATGTGCAGCGTAACAATAGGCAATGGGAGAAGTGTCTTGAGAGTGACCCCACACCCTCCTTTTATAGCTTTTCCAAGGGGTTTTAGGGTTTTAAGCCCTTGGCCAGGGTTTTAGCCCCTTTTCTGGGCCTTTAGTCCCTTCCATCCTAACTTTAGCCCCTTTTAGGGTTTTAGCCCCTTTTTGAGGGCTTTAGCTCCTAGGGGGCTATTTTGGGCTCCTTTTTGGGGTTTTTAGCCCTTTTTCTTCATCCTTAGGCTATTTTGGAGGTGTGGGGGTCTAATGGAGTGATATGAGTGTTGTGAGATGGTGTCCTTGGGTGGTCTAGGCCATTGAGAGCTATGTGGGGGTTTTTGGGTTAACACCTGGCACAAGTTCAATTGTGAAATCTATGTCTCTCTTTGGAGGAAGTCCTGGAACCTCATCAGGAAAAACATCCTTGAATTCTTATAAGATAGGGTAGTCTTCCAACCTAGTAGTTTCATTCTCTACTACCTCCTCAATATGGGTTGCATACAACTGACAACCTTTTCTACAAAACTTCTTTAACTACATTGCTGAAATCTGTCTTGCTGAGATTACCTTTGGAATGCCTCTTACCACTACTGGGTTCCCTTCTTAATCCATGCATTCAAAAGTATTAGTATAACAGTCAAGCTTGACTCTATGAGATTCTAACCAATCCATTTCACTGAGAACATCATAGGAACCAAGCGGTAGAACATTTAGATCTACACAAGTGATCAATTCATTTATTAAAAATGGACATTTCTCCACCAGTTCATTAAATTTTCTCTTAGTTCCAGTGTCTAGCTGAACTAACCAAAACTTGCTATGCTTTACTTTCCTAAGAGTAAAAACCTCCACTACTCTAGGAGCAATATAACTATGAGTAGAACTAGGGTCAATCAAAATAGAAATAGATTTCTCAACAATATTACTTGCAGCTTCAACCACCATTGACAGGTGATTTGGCTGGTGGTCTTGCAGTGCTACATAAATTCTACGGATAGCCCTTTCTACTTGTCCCATTGTTTCTACCTTTCGAACATTGTATGTTGGACTTGCATTTTCATTCTCAAGTGGACAATACTTACGCATGTGGGGTGCTTCAAATTTCTAACATTGGAGTGGTCCTCTGTTCTGCTGTGGATATTTTGGCTTCTCTCATGTCACTCTAGCTAGCAGATTTTCAACTTGTACTAGTTGCTTCTGTTGATGCCTGAAGTTAGAAGGTTTGTAACCTTTCTTCCTTTGGTTAGAATTCTCACTCCTTTTGTCCTTCCATGTTTTTTGGTAATCCGATTTGTTATTGATTTGATTGTAGCAATACCCAGCTTTTCTTATTACTTCTTCCAGGGTCCTAGGTTCATAGAAATCAATTCGATCTTTGTAAGACTGAATCTGTCCACTCAGAAAACATTGGATCTTTACCTTCTCATCTTTGATATACCTAACATACCTCAGTAATTCCAAGAACTTGTTTTCATATTCCTCAATGGTTTGTTGTTCCAATCTCAGCTCATGGAACTCTTTAATATTGTCATTGCAGTACATGTCAGAGAGGTACTTCTCCTTGAAATACTCCACTTCTTCTAAACAATATTCCTTTCATTGATCTTCTTTACTTTCCTGAAATGCTCCCACCATATGGATGCTCTTCCGGTCAAATTGAAAATGGATACTCTAGCTTTCATATTCCCAGAATAATCTTGGACTTGGAAATATTTCCTCATTCCCAAAATCCAAGCTTCATCTTCTTGACCAATATTTACCTCACCATTAAAGGTAGGAGGCCTTTCCTTCTTAAATTCATCTCGTGAGTGGTTCTGGTAGTGCCTCCTTCTCTGATTCTTGTGAGAAGGAGAACTTGAATCTCTAGTGAACCCTTCAAAGTTAGATGACTCACTAGGTGATATCTTTCTTCTTCTAGCAGTGTTCTTACTCTTTTCTAGATTTTCTGTCTGGTCCTCAAAGTTCATCTTTCTCTGAATATCTGTCAAACCTTGCAGCATGGCTACATTCAGTTGATTTTTCTCCTCTTGCTCCTTAACCAACCTTTCATTTTCTTACTTATAACTATGAATCTCTACCATTAGGCCTCTCATGGTGGCTACAAAATCTGGGGGATCCTCTTGCAATATTCTCCCATTATATTTTATTTCAACATTTCCAACTTGGAAATTTTCCCCCATAGCATCTTCCTCATACTCGTTTGGGTTCTGTACATCATCATGCATGTTGTCAGTTCTCATGGCTGAACCACAACTCACTTTACCCAACTTCACTATTTGGAATATTGCTTTTGAAGGTGACTATGATTCTACAAAATGTGTTAATAACACAATTTGTTAAATTATAAATTTATAGCATTCTCAAAAATTCACAACTACTTACCTTCATTTGGAAAAATTGTACATTGACAACTTTTCTCAAATACATAATTTTCTTTCACAAAGAATGACTGTCTGAAGGGGACGACAGGGGTCAAGGGGGATTTCCCCCTTGTGGCTTCCTTGCACCACTGCAGGACTGGTCGAGGGAAATGCCCTCATGTTCTTTTTTGTAAATAATTTGATTTCGCGCAATCTAGTTCATAAATAGACTACCATTTTTCACTTTCTAAATCCTACTGAAAAACCTACTAAAATTCCCTATTTCGGAACAAAATTTTCAAAAAAAATTCACCCGCTACATCGGAATTTTTTTTTACTTTCACTCGCTATAGCACCTAGATCCTCATTTTTCATCCTCCATAGTGGCTCCTTCATCATATTCCATCCACTACCATGTAGCGGCTCTATCTTTCTTTATCCTCCGCCGCATAGCGGCTCCTTCTTCCTTTTCTTTTCATCGTTGCGGCTCGATGTTCAACATTCTTCCGTCACACATTGGCTCATTTTTCATATTCCATCCACCATCATGGCTCAATTCTTCATTTCCCCGTCGTCGTTGTAGCTCAAAACTCCACTTTCAGTCGCCACTTCATCGTCTCAACTTCAACTTTCAGCTGCCGCTTCATTGGCTCAACTTCAACTTTCGGTCGCCGCTTCATCGGCTCAAACTTCAAATTTCGGTCATTGCTTCATTGGCTCAAACTTCAACTTCCAACCGTCTCTCGTTAGCTCAAACATCAACTTTCGACCACTATAGCAGCTCGAAACTTCTTTTTCCTGCCGCCGCTGCTAACACTTAGACAAATTTTCAAAATTTCTTCCATGTCGGCTCCCTTCTGGCGAGCCCTTCTCCTTTTCTCATCCACTGTTGAGGCTCCATTTCAGCATGCTGAGTTGCTTCCACCGGCTCTCTCTTTAGCTTTTGTCCATTGCGTAGTGGCTCATTCATATGTTTTCTACCACCATCGTTGCGGCTCTTCTTTGACCTTCTTAGCCGCCATGAAAGAAGAGGAATTTTTCAAACAATTACAAAAAAATTTCCTTCTTGTCGGCTCCATCTCAACAACACGGTCGTCATGTCGGCTCCCTCTTGGAAGCCCAGCTGCCACTCTCGCTCCAATCTTGGCAACACAGCTGCTATGCAATTTCCAACACTTAGAGAAATTTTTGAAAATTTCTCAGTATCTGTTGCTCTTACTACTGGCCATAGAGGGTGATCCTACCTCTATCAACTGCTCAATATTTTCCCATCGAGGCCCAAAGCTACAACCAGTGCTCTAATACCACACTGTCATGTCCCCAACCCTTACTTGGCAGAGAGGACGTGACTAACCTCTATCAAACTGGGTTGTCTAAACCCCCATGAACATAATACATATATAAAATGCATTCAACCTAAAAAATACATAAGTATAAATAGATGCATAATGTAATATACATCGGAAGCATAATTCATTCAATTCAACACATTCATGCATTCAACATGTTCATGATAATTTTATAATAATTCATAAGCAAATATAGCTGCAGAACTTAAATACACCAGAAAACGTATCTTTGAAAGAAGCTCATCTCGTGACCAGCTATGTCACTGCAACATTCCACCCAACCATAGACCAATGTGCTCTTTAATCTCTCAGCAACACTGTCACCCCCGACCTGGGCATGATTTTCCCCAAGGAATAAGGAACATTAACATACTTTCCCCATAGCCAAGGATACAATAAAATTTAGTCAAACCGACACAGTTGGGTTGATCAAACTTACACATGCAGCGGTTTAGACATATCCAAATTCACATGAGACACAACCAAGACAACATATGGGTTTATCAGGATACCATCAAAGCCATCCTTCTAGTTGAGTTTATCAGGCTTTCAAGGAGGCGGAAAGACAGACTGCTAAGATAGTGAGCTAAACCCCAGAGCTATGAACACCCACAATGGATCTATCTTGATTTCTAAAACATTACACACCCAACACATAAAAGCATTCCCTTCTCTGCTACACATTCCCTCATACCATGCCTTCCCTTCCAGTGCTATTCAGGGCATGCAAAGAAGAAAACCAACCTTCTAGATAGTTCTGTGAGGTTCTTTCACACACTAGGTTTATCAAGCAATTATAGACTCTATTTCCATTCCTTCAATCAATTCTAATTCCAAACGTGGATGCACACATAGGGATCTCAATCCTGGGATTTATCAAAGGTAACAGATGCCAGGGATTACATACACAGATAGAAATTTACGAATTTCTGAACATTTTTGGTGCCAGACCGACTGCTGCAGAATACAAAAAATGAAAAACATTTCCAGTCTTTCAAATCAAAGACACCAAATTAGCTGTAGAGCAATTGGGTTCAAGAAAACAACCAGTAGAGAGGAGAAAACATGAGAGAGAACAAAATTTCCGAATAGGGGAAAAAATCATAACACAAAAACAAAAAATGTGAAGGATTTAGATCGTCAAACAGGAGAAAATTGTGATGGTTTAGAATCAGAGTATTTTTTCCTTGCTTTCTCCTACGTGAATGCCCAATTGGGTTTCCAAAAACGTTTTGTTCAAACCAATTTGTGAGGGAAGGTGAAACATTGCCGCATGAGGGAAAGGTGGTATTTTTTGGTGATTTCTTTCCCAAGAAATTCAAAAACGTTTTTCCCAAAGTGGGGCTCTACCCAATTATAATTTCCCCACTCTTCTAATACCCCACTCCCTCATCCTTAGGAAAAATCATTCCCCCATCTCATTTAGTTGCGTTGACATAGCCATCTTTGGGTTTTTAATTAAAATTGCAATTTTAACATAATGTTCAGCTGTTAATGTTCAACTAGCATAAAAAAATACCATCGACCACACCTTAATTGCCAAAACATAAATACTAAATCATTGGTGGGTATTTTTCCTAGCTCCACACCATGATTATTTACATCATTTATTTAAATGCAAACGGGGTCAAAACTGGGGTATTACAACAATGCAGTACACATTGTCGATATCTTCTTGAAGGAGATATTTAGATTGCATGGGATATCCAAGGCAATCATCTTGGATTGAGATACAAAGTTTACCAAAAACTTTTGGATATCCTTATTCTCCGGATTAGAGACGTAGTTGAAATTTAGTACTGCTTATCACCCGTAGACAGACGAACAGACAGAAAGGGTAAACCAAATTGTTGAGGACATGCTTAGGATGTATGTCATGAACAACCCCTGTCAAAACCCCAAATTTTCACAAAAATTTAAAATTTTGAAATAACATAAAATGCTAAGACTACAGTTTATTAAGAATTAACGGTTAGCAAAAAGAGAAATAGTTAATGGATTAAATTTGCATAAACTCAATTATGCTAACTCAGTAGTTTTCTTATTAACACAATCTTAAGTTTAACTTGTGCATTAATTCTATGTTTGGTTTACTGATGAGTTATATTTATGACAGTAGGTGGAATCTGACTTTGAATTCCGGGGCTTAATTAGCATTTATGCTAACACGGATGGATTATTTGTTCTTACAGGTTTACAAGTATAAATGACCGAGTATCATCTTTAAATTCATAAATCATCCTGCAATATTTCTATTTGCAATTAATAAGCTTAGATTATAAGTTGTTGTAATCCAACCTACTTCCGTAACGTAACACAGTTTGTTTTCTTCTGTTGCTATTGTAAACGAAGTTCAAATGATTGTATTTCTTTCTGTAGAGTATGTAGCGACAGTACTACTTCCTTTGGTTCTGAGCAGTTTATTTTACCTGCTTGATATTCTTTATTTTCAAAAAGCATACCCTAGCAATTCTTTATTACATTTCTTGTATTAGGTTCTGTCTAAGAACAACTTCCAAGGTTGGTGTTTTTCTTATTGAACCAATATTTTCATCTTAAGTTAACCTTAGTAATTTGGTAAGAATGTAAAACTATACTCCAAGTAATGAGAAACTGCCACAGCTTCTAAGATAAGATCTCATGGATCTGTATCAAGTAAAAGAGTTCATAGGAAAAAGTTCTTACATTTCACTTTGCCATTACATAGTTTGCTATCAAAACTTTGCTATTTTGTAAGATTTAAAAAATGTGCATAAACTATTTGTTTATCGACATAAAAGATTTATTAGTGCTACATTTGCATAATATTTATGATCCTACCCAACGACACTATGCAAATTACATAAGTTGAAAGCTATGTAATCATTTACACCACCATGAAAAGAACTGGAACTAAAAGATAGTTATTCTTACACCATTAACTTGACTATTTATAAGTCAATGATTTTATAATTTATCCCAAAATACTATAGGTAACAACTTAGTTATTACACCCTATTTCACAATGATGATATTACTATAAGATTTGATGGTTTGTAACTATTCAAAAAGGTTAATACTCACATATATACTATATATATAACTAATGATAATGTTAATATAACTTTGTAACGTCTCCCCATGCTACTCATTAGTATAACTTGCTATGTAAAAAGAAACATAATCCTCACTTGATTTTACTATTGATATGTCATAACATTGGTTATTGATAAATTATATAATGTATTTCTTTTGGTTTACAAGGCTAAAGAATTATGTTAGAATTATGTTATGTAGTAAGTCAATGTTATAATAACGTTGTGTTGAGGCCTGGAAATTCATAGGAAACAACAGCAAGGGATTCTCCCCAGTCAATGTTCCCAACTAGCCCGTGACTGTTTGGTGTAGGGAATCCGTCCGGTTTGCGGTTCGGCTATCGTAGGTCAAGTAACAAAAACAAAGGGTTTTACCCATTGTGGCCCGATCCATCGTATGTATTTTTGTAATTTTGACTTTAAGTATGATATGCAAGTGCCTACCTAGGATGCAGATTGATGTAGAATATGAGGAGCGGTCACAATGTGATGCACAGGTTCTTACCTCTCGTCTTAAACTCTCTCACATCTAAATCACACATAGCAAGAAATTAAAACTAACTACCTAAACTATCCCTAGGGAGCAAAATTATAATTCATTAATGAGTAATGTATTTTGTACATGCATCATGAAAAATCACAGATAGTTGATACTTCTTTCAAAACACATGAACATTTAAAGATATTTGAACAACTAGATAGCCAGTTGTTTATGAACAACATTCATTACTCATAGTGGAAATTTTCATAAAATAAACCAGAGAACATTCATACAAGAACATAGGTTCAAAGAGTTAGAACGATCTCACAGTTAATAGACACAAAGCTGAAAATAAAATAGTTTCTCTTCAACAAATCCATAGCACAACATTTGAACATTCCACCAAGCTTTCTCCAACAGGAAAATTGTAATTATCTATTGCAAAAGGAAATAGTTCTTCTTACAATATGTCTTCACAAATCTAACTGGGAAAAAGTCCTCTCTTCTATCTAACGCTCCTATACTTATACTACAAGCAAAACTCTTGGGCTACCCCTCGGTGACCTTTGGGCTCCCCCAACCATTTAATCTCACAATTTTGTCCTTTTGTGAGTGCTCATGATTCATACAAATATTACATTTCATATTTAAAAAACACTTTTATGAAAAAGGGACTAGCTTGGTAACTGACAAGCTTTCCCAAGCCTAGGCCTCTGCTTCTGTTGATTATGTTCAGTAATCCATTGGTCCCTTGCTGGATCTTGACTTTCTTCTTCTTTTCTATGCTTTTTCTTCTTCGTTCCTCAACCACTTCCTTCCTTGCTACCTCCCTTCTATTTGGTATTTTAAACACATCTTACTCGCAGTAATCGTCCTGTCATGAAAATAACAGATTTTAGACCATTTATGGTTTACTAAAGTAACACGAACTGTATCAATACATGCATTCTGAAAAATGAATTCAAAACAATGTTAATGCATGAAAAGAAAACATGATAATGCAAAGAAAATCTCGATAGTTGGGTCTGAAAACCCTCTAAACCCACTTCCCAACTAAAACCATGATCCCGAAAGAACAACTCTTTATCTCAATCCCAACCGCATTTGGACCAAATCAACATCCTCTGCTGAAAGCATGAAAGATGACAAAGTAACCGCCACCTAAAAACACAGTGAAAGCATACAAGAAAGGCTGGAAAAAACCCTCATCGGCAGGAAGAATACTAAGCATCGGGCAGATAATTCATTAAGCCACTGCAAAGGCGAAAACCACAAACCACGGCTTCCAAGATCAACAAAAAAATATCGGTGAGCGGAAGAACTAAAGACTACAGAAGAATAGTCCTATTCGCAGCCGCAACAGCGGGCTTCAGACAGACAATGAGTTATGTGAGACCATTAAGTCTATCAGCATCAGAAAGACTAGATACTAAAGCATCGGACGAAAAAAAATCTTCGTCAGCGAACAGAATGACATAAACGTTGGATGTTTAGCTCACTAAAATGCCACAATGGCAGAAAACATCTAGACTACGGCTTCCGCAATCAAATGAAAATCGTCAGTGGTCGGAGGTTCTCAGAACTAGCTGATAAAGCGTCAACAGATAAACCAACTAAGCGACGGAAAGATAGTTTACTAGAAAGCTGCAACGACGGATGTCAAACTAACTACAGGTCTTGGAAATCATAAAACCATTAGTGATCGAAGCAATTATATGGCGGATGTTTAGTTCACTCGAGAGCCGCAATGGTGGATGACATAAGGACTATGGCTTCCAATTAAAGTTATAAACCATTCAAAGAGAAAAAAGAAAAAAATGTCGCAAAGTCAAAAACCTCGGCATCGAAAAAAAAAGAGCTAACTGTCTAAACATTCGGCATTTAGCTTCCGCAACGTTGGCCGTGTAGAGAACTACAACCCCGTTCTATTGTCCAAAAACTTTCAACAACTAAAATTTATCGAAAAACAAAGTATCAAGTGTTCAAAATATTTAGGCTGGGGGGTGATGAAATTAGTTCGTTTAACCTCCAAAACAATGACAGCAAAGAGAAACAAGTTCCGACTTGAACATAAATAGACTTTCGATAGCGATGAAGGAAATCATTCAGGCCAAAAAGACATCATTTTCAAAACTCCATCATTAACGCGTTTGTAGATAGGAAACAGTTTTCCGAAAAGCATGAAACCAATTGACCTCACTTCAACTTCAAATAATCCAAGTTTGTACTAGAGGGAAAATAGAAACAGAGTTCAGCAATCCAAACAATCTTTAGGCAATGAAATTTAAAGGAGGGTTCAAAATTTTAGAAAATTTGGGAGAAAAGTTGCAGCTGCAACACGTTGCAAACCCACACCAATGATGAGCTAAACATTAACATTAAACAAATATCATAATATGTGAATCCCATGCAAACTATAGAGATCATATGTTATTTGATGAAATCATTCGATGATTAAATGATTATTATGAAATGCAGGTGACTATGGAAAGTTGACCCAGTGCATGATTATAATGTTGCGATCACATGGAAGTTTCTTGGCCATGGACTGGTTGCATAAATAGCTGTCAACTCTAACCCTTGGATTATTTGATTTTTGACATTTACGTTGGTCCCTAGGGCTGCTCTGCAAGCTCCCATGACGACCGTGAGTTGCAGATAGCTACAGAGGCTCCAATGCTGGAGTTTATTGTGTCTTACTCCCTTGAGCTAGATTCTGTTGCTCACCTCCTCTCTGATTTCTTTACTTTGATTAGAGTTTACTACCTTCCTTGTATCTGGCTTTACGGCCGCTTGAAACTCCTTTTTGCTGCTCCTCTCTAGTGGTCTATCATTGGTGAAAGCTTGAGCTTATTGTGTGTGATTGCAAAGCTCCTTCGTCATAGGTTTTAGTTTTTCCTGCTTGTATGTTGGTAACAGTCCGAATCCATGCTTATTGACTTCTTCGTAGCTTTTGCTCAGGCTTACCCACACCTCTGCTGATAGTTGTGAAAAACACCAGAGTCCTGTCGTCTCCATCCTCGGGGAGAATGAGGGTTTGGCTCTTTTTAGCGTTGTTCGTGGTGTTACTATTTGTTTGGGGCTCCATCACTTTCACTTCCAGTTAAGGTGAGTAAAAAATAATAATTAAGAGCTATTGCTGTTTATTATTCTATTCCGCATAAGGTTTTCTAATTTTTAAATAACTTTGGTTCTTTATAATGCAGGTTGGCCCATCTCCAAAGTTGACCGTTGTGCTGTATAAATGGCTCCACGAATCGTTCACGGTAAGCTTCGGTTTCGAAATGGTTTCCATTGCTTGTACAGACTCTTGTAGTTGGAAATAGTCTCGGTTGTGTTGCACCCAGTATTGGGTTGTTGTCCTTCATTTTTATAGTTTTTGTTTTGGTTAAAACCCTTGCTTGTCGCAAGGTGACTTCGGCTTTAAGTTGTAACTTGTGAAGCTCTCCTCTCATATTAGGGTTGAACTTACAGTTTTGTAATATTATGTTAACATTGTTCATACTCCATAACAAGATATGGGTATTTGGCTTTTTGTTGAGTTTCTTTTTGTACTTTGGTAAATTTTTTACTTACATTCGGCCTTCAGGCTCGTTATTATAATGTAAATGCCTTAAGACAATCTGTCTATAAGTTAAATTCGTTTTCCTTTATGTTTTTGTATTTTATTTCTATGTAAATGAATTTAAATTGTTCTTTTAATGGTTATAAAAAAAAATTTACTGCTTATCTTGGGTTACTACTATAATGGTTTTGTATATTTTAAAGAAAACTGAGTAATTTCAGCTCAGAATTATGAGCTAGGGTTTTAACCCTATTTAACTTGTAAAAAGATATTTTATGTATTGTTAATAAATAGATTAGATTACTATTAATAAAATTTTAAACCATTTCAGTACTCAAGGATTTCCACGTTAGGGTTTAATGAATCAAATTCTAGTTCTTACTTTAAGATTCCTTCATTTTTTTTAAAGAATTGTTAATTTATAAATGATATTATTTATGTAATACTATTATCTGTATATAATATAAAAACCTAAGCTTGTATTTGTGCATACACTTATTTAATAAAGACTGTGACTAATCTGTATTAGTTTAGTTCATTCAATGGTATTATTTCTGTTAGCTTACTAAGAAATGAAATAAGGGTTACAACCCTGTCACTTTCCTTTACATGTATAATATGTTTACAAAACCATTTCTTGTTATAATACTTATTAATTTAAACTTAGATTATTGTCATATCTTAGTTATTTTAATTATATAAATAACTTACTGTTGGAGCTATATAGTTCTCTATTAAGATACTCTTTATCTTTAGATTAATTTGTCTTTAGAAATATATATGTTACTAAACTCTATCTAGGGTTCGAATAGTTGCAGGTTAAGTTGATTATTATTATCAGTAAAAGAAATAAACTAATAGAACCATGCTTAATTCTTTGCTTAACATAAAAAGATAGGCATTATATCTGAGTTGTTTCTATCTTCTTTGTTTCAAGATAGTAGTGTAGTTTACATAAGAAAGTACTATATAAAAGAAATAACTTACCTACTTGAACAACTCATGAATATAATACATTGCTATTAGTAAAAATAATATGACTATTTCTTTTTCTAGCATTCTTAATACACAGTCTAGTTTTAACAATAAACCTAACTAGGCAGATTAATATTTTTTTTCTGAAAGCAACTATCTACATAAAGAAAAGATTCCAACATTTAGAAATACATAATAACTTTATTCAAATCAGATTTCTATAATGTCGTTCATTTATTTAAATTATACTTCCTGTGCTAGAGTACGGTCTGGTCCATTCCAGACAGGGAAAAACACAGGTTATGATTATTTCATCCAATACAGATTCAATATTCAAATAACTAAAAGATTACAAGCTTTAACAGTTCACTACAAAACATGTAAATCATTCATTATTCATTCATTCTCATATATAAACTTTTAATACAGTAAATAAAAGACTGTAGAACCTATTTTAAGTTGGACAACGACAGCGTTGGGAGGTCATTCCTCCCTACCAACTTCTGGAGAGTGCTCAAACAATGACTTCTCAAGACCCCCGAGCCTGTTCCTGGTCTCCTTGGCTATGAACTGGTGTAGCATGCAACAAGATACTAGTCCAATGACTCAGTACTAACTCTGCACTCAACAGTAAGATCCTTTAGTTGAAAAGCTGTACTAGATCACTTTCTGCAGTTTACCCCTCAAGCACATTCCACAAATTCCCTTCCCAATGAAATCCTCCGAAGTACATTCACCTGAATGGTTCTCTTATTGGAATGAGCATCCTCAGATCTCTTCAATGGGTATTTTTATTAAGATTGCCCAGGTCTTTTGGGTTAATTGTCATTAATTGAGCCACCTGCTCTGATCCCACTTTCTTGGGGGATCATGACCCCAAATGTAGGGAGGTTGCCACCTGCAACATTTGAAGTGTTTGAGGATGCTGCCGCATGTCTATTTTCTCTCCACCCAGTCTCCTCCACCAACTTGACCAGTAAACACTCTTTTAACAACTCTCCCAAGTTGTTGTTTCCACTTTTATTTATTTATAATTAAAATATTCAGAATTACATTCACACCCTTAACTCTGTTGAGTCATCATTTACAACTTAGCATAAAATTTAACATATTGTCTTGAAATAAAATCAAATATAATAATATTTTTTTTTACAAAATTGGGGCATGTGACATACACACGCCCTTAGAATATAACATTGTCCTCGATGTTATTTATTCTTCATCCTCAGAATTCCCCTGGAACAGAATTGTATATTCATCTTGCATTTTACTTTCCAATTCCTAGGTGGCTTCCTCTAGACTAATGTGCTTCCATTACACCTTCACCTGTCCAATGGTGTGGTTCCAAAGTGTAATCTCCCTCCTCCTGAGGATACAGTCTGGTTCCACCTGAAAATCTCCTTCTAGTTCCACCTATACATCATTCCAGTTAACAACATGAGTAGCATCATGAACATATTTCTTTAAAATGAAAATGTGAAAAACATTATGTACTCTTAAATTAGGCGGTAATGCTAATTGATAAGCTACTTGTCCAATCCTAGACAGAATTTCAAATGGCCCACAGTAACGAGGTGCCAATTTTGCACAACTCCCCAATCTCAAAGAGCTCTTTTTGGGCCTTACCTTGATGAACACATGTTCACCTACCTGAAACTCCTTTTGAGTTCTTTTTAAGTCTGCTTTACTTTTCTGCCAATCCTGTGCCACTTTCAGATTTCCCTGCACTTGTTTTACAATTTCTTCCATTTCTTTTAACAGTTTTGGACCTAATACCAATCTATCTACTAGATTACTCCAAGAGATAGGAGTATTACATTTTCGTCCATATAAAATTTCAAAAGGACAAAATCTAGCTGATATCTGATAATTATTATTATAAGAAAATTCTAACATATGTAAATAGTCCTCCCATTTACCAAGCTGGTCTTTCACATACATTCTTAATAGATCTTCTAATACTTGTTTTACCCTTTCAGTTTGTCCATTTGTTTGAGGATGGAAATAAGTACTAAAATTTAATGTGGTGTTTAACCCTTTAAACAAAGACTTCCAAAATTTTCCTGTAAACTTAGGATCTCTATCTGAGATTATGACTTTTGGTACTCCATGTAATCGGAAAATCTGTTTTAGAAAAATAGCAGCTATGTTTGCAACTTTATAACTAGTTTTAACAAGTATAAAGTGAGTTGCTTTGCTTAACTTATCAACTAATACCATGATAGAATCATTCTGATTTTAATTTTTAGGCAGCCCAGTAATAAAATATAGACTAATTATCTCCCATTTCCAGCTACGAATGGGTAATGGCTAAAGTAAACCGGCTGGGTGTTGATGTTCAGTTTTTACTTGTTGACATTCAAAACACCTAGCAATATATTCTGCTACTTTAGTTTTCATATTTGGCCAGAAATACTATTTTTTTAACATAGTTATAGTCTTTTGATAACCTGGATGACCTGAATATGGTGTTTTATGAATTTCATCCAGAATTAACAGCTTAACTTTAGGTACGTTAGGTACATACATTCTATCTTTATACAGTAAAAATTCTTTTTCATTTAAACTGTAACCTTTAATTAAGTTTTCTGTTGGATTTTCTTTAGCTTTAGCTTGCAAATTCTGGTAAATTTTATCTTATTCTATTCCTTCTTTAAGCTGTTCATCCAAGTCTGAAACATAGGTGCTAATAGTTGCTACAAATTCAGCCTTGCATTCCTACTTAATGCATCAGCAACTTTATTTTCTTTACCTTTTATATGCTGAATTTCAAAATCATACTCGCTTAAGAAAGCTAACCACCTAGCTTGTTTGGCATTTAAATTTGGCTGATCTAAAAGATACTTCAATCCTTTATTATCAGTCATTAAAACAAATTTTCTGCCAATTAGGTGATGTTGCCACATCTTTAAGGCATGTATTACAGCTGCTAATGCCAGATCATATGTTGCATAATTCTTTTCATGAACTTTTGACTTTTGAGACTCATAGGCAATAACATGCTCTTCTTGAGTCAGAACATCACCTAAGCCATCATTATAGGCGTCAGTGCACACTACAAATTCTTTATTAGGATCTGCTATTCTTAAAATAGTTGCACTGGTTAATAAAGTTTTTAACTTTTTATAGCTTTCTTCACATTTTTTATTCCATTCAAACTTCTTTCCCTTCTTCTGCAAGGAATTTATTGGATTTGCTATCCTCAAGAAACCTTCAATGAACCTCCGGTAGTAACCGGTAATTCTCATGAAAGATCAAACATCCGTTACATCCTTAGGAAGCAGCCAATCTTCGATTGCCCTTATCTTTTCAGGATCTACAAAAATTGCTTCCTTGGTCACTACGTGACCTAAATACTGAATCTTATCCTTGAAGAAATCACATTTACTAAACTTTGCGAAGAGTTGATGTTCTCGCAACTCTTGCAAAAGAATTTTTATATGTTCTTTATGTTCTTCTTCAGTTTTTTAATAGATTAGAATGTCGTCGATAAACATGACCACAAACTTATCTAAATACTTATGCATCATGTTGTTCATTAAACACATGAAAACAGCTGGGGCATTAGTAAGCCCAAATGGCATTACGACAAATTCGTAATGACCATATTTAGTTCTGAAAGCTGTCTTAAAGATGTCTTCATATTTAATCCTTACTTGATGATATCCATACCTTAAATATATTTTTGAAAACACCGTGGCTCCATGTAGTTGATCAAACAGATCATCTATGCAGGGTAACAGATATCGATTTTTGATGGTCATCTTGTTTAACTGACGATTATCTATGCAAAGTCACATAGTTCCATCCTTCTTCTTAGTGAAGATGGCAGGTGCCCCCTAGGGAGACACACTTGGTCGAATACACTTTTTATCAATTAATTCTTTTAATTGAGATTTTAATTCATTAAGTTCGAGTATGTTCATTTGATAAGGGGCCTTTGAGCTAGGTACTACACTTGGTACCAGCTCAATGGTGAAATCCAATTCCATTTTCGAAGGTAATCCCAAATTTCTTCTAGGAATACATCAACATATTATTTTAAGACTAGTATGTCTTCCACTTTTAACTTATATATTTTAATTATACTTTCCTCATCAGTAATTACTACTGCATAAACTTTACATCCCTTTCTAACAGCTCTCTTAAGCTGCAGAGCAGAAATCTGCCTTATGGTGATTTTTCTAGGTATTCCTTTAACACTTACTGGTTTTTCATCACTGTTTAAGCATGTGAAAGTTTTATCATAACAGTTTAGAATTACTCTATGTTATTCTAACCAGTCCATACCAATCAACAAATCATAAGAACCAAGATGAAAAAGATTAAGTTTAACAACAGTTTCAAATTTATCCATAACTATTGCACATTTTTTAACAAAACAAGTTACTTTTATTTTAGCACTAGTGGCCAACTGAACTAACCATGAATTCTCAAAATTTTCAATAGATAACTTACATTTTTCTACTATTTGGGGTGCAATATAACTGAGACTAGCTCCTGTATCAATCAAAATAGTTACAGGGGTCTGCTTATCATACCTTCTACTTCCACCATGGAAGTCTAATATTCAACTTGTCGATTCTCCAAGACTGCGTTGATTCTAGGCATGCTCCTTGCTAGTTTCCCAACGGTCATCTCCTCCTATATGGTATGAATGTTGCTAACAATCTTCTTCTAGTTTGGACAGACTGAAGCATAATGTGGGCCATTACACTTCCAGCACTTGATAGGCTCTTTGTGCTCAAAACTCTTGGTAAAATTTCCTTGATTATTTGCAAATTCCTTACCTTTAGGATTGTTCTAGTTGTTGGGTGTATTGTTCCTATTTCCTTGGAATTTCTTGTTATTAGAATATTTTTTGGCCTTATTATTCTTAGAATTTCTATTAGGCACAAAATATTTCTTCTTTTGTTCAAACTGATTATTATTTTTCTTACCCTTCCAGTTGGCCTAGCTTTCTTTCTTCCAATTTTGCTCAAAACAGAAGTTAGCTTTTCTCATAGCTTTCTCCAAGGTCTTTGGGTTATCATATTCAATTCTATATTTAATATGATAAGGTAGACGGCTAAGGAATCGTTATACCTTTGGTTTCTCATCTACAAGGTATGGTACATACCTAAGTAGACTTAAGAACTTGTTGTTCAGATCCTTTATTGTCATTGATCCTAACTTCAGCTCATAAAACTCTTTGGCTCTCTCCTCATAATACTGCTCAGACAGAAATTTCTTTTTGAAATACCTTTTAAAGGTACTCTAGTTTACATTTTTCTCTTTTATTCCCTTAACTCTTTTCAAGTCCTGCCACCAAATGTCAGCCTTTTCAAAGAGGTTAGATATATCCATTCTAGCCTTTAATTGGTTAGAATAGTTATATATTTGGAAGTACTTCTTCATCCCAGATAACCATGCTTCAGCTTCCTCCCCCTTCTCAGTCTCTCCATTAAAGGTTGGTGGTTTTATGTTTTTGAATTCTCTGGAAATCTCCTCATAAAGTTTGTATTTCCTTTTTTTAGTGTACTAATTATCATCACTACTGTCACTGGTAGTATGATAGTTTCATTGTTCACCAAACACTTCAGAAGACGAACTACTTTCAGTTTTAGTATGTTTCATCTTTTTAGATTTATGTTGATGACTGGTATCTTCTGATTCAATTCTTCTACCCCTACCCTCAGTTTGAAACTTCTCAGTTAGGATCTGATTAAGCTCTTCTTGAGCCCTCAGAATCCTTTCATTTTCTCGCTTTACAGACTCCATTTCAGTTTTTAGGCCCTTTACAGTATGTAACAATTCTGAGGAATTGGTAGTTAAATCCTCTGGTATAGGATCTCTTTGTAGATTTCATGTTTAAGTAACTGGAGACTCCTCCTCTGCATACTCTTCCAGCCTTTCCATACCTGCCTATTAAACTTGAGAAAACAATTCTTTGTTGAATAACATTTAAAAGAAAAAAATACGTCAGCATAATAATTCAGTTATTGTTTCCTAAAATCTAGTTGGGCTCCATCAAGGCCTAGTGTTTGAACCTTGTGCTCTGATACCACATGTCAAAACCCCAAATTTTCACAAAAATTTAAAATTTTGAAATAACATAAAATGCTGAGACTGCAGTTTATTAACAGTTAATGGTTAGTAAAAAGAGAAACAGTTAATAGATTAAATTTTCATAAACTCAATTATGTTAACTCAGCAGTTTTCTTATTAACACAATCTTAAGTTTAACTTGTGCATTAATTCTATGTTTGGTTTACTAATGAGTTCTATTTATGACAGTAGGTGGAATCTGACTTTGAATTCTGGGGCTTACTTAGCATTTATGCTAACACAGATGAATTATTTGTTCTTACAGGGTTACAGGTATAAATGACCGAGTATCGTCTTTAAATTCATAAAGCATCCTGCAATATTTCTATTTGCAATTAATAAGCTTGGATTATAAGTTGCTATAATCCAACCTACTTCTGTAAGGTAAAACAGTGTTTTTTCTTTTGTTGCTATTGTAAACAAAGTTCAGATGATTGTATTTCTTCCTGTAGAGTATGTAGAGACAGTACTACTTCCTTTGGTTCTGATCAGTTTATTTTACCTGCTTGATATTCTTTATTTTCAAAAAGCATACCCTAGCAATTCTTTATTACATTTCTTGTATTAGGTTCTATATAAGAACAACTTCCAGGGTTGGTGTTTTTCTTATCGAGCCAATCTTTTCATCTTAAGTTAACCTTAGTAATTTGGTAAGAATGTAAAACTATACTCCAAGAAATGAGAAACTGCCACAACATCTAAGATAAGATCTCATGGATCTGTATTAAGTAAAAGAGTTCATAGGAAAAAGTTCTTACATTTCACTTTTCCATTACATAGTTTGCTATCAAAACTTTGCTAGTTTATAAGATTTAAAAATGTGCATAAACTATTTGTTTATCGACATAAAAGGTTTATAAGTGTTACATTTGCATAATATTTATGATCCTACCCAACGACACTATGAAAATTACACAAGTTGAAAGCTGTGTAATCATTTACACCACCATGAAAAGAACTGGAACTAAAAGATATTATTCTTACACCATTAACTTGACTATTTATAAGTCAATGATTTTATAATTTATCCTAAAATACTATAGGTAACAACTTAGTTATTACACCCTATTTCAAAATGATGATATTACTATAAGCTTTGATGGTTTGTAACTATTCAAAAAGGGTTAATACTCACATATATACTATGCATATAACTAACGATAATGTTAATATAACTTTGTAACGTCTCCCCACGATACTCATTAGTATAACTTGCTATGTAAAAAGAAACATAATCCTCACTAGCTTTTACTAGCAATATCTCATAACATTGGTTATTGATAAATTATATAATGTATTTCTTTTGGGTTACAATGCTAAAGGATTATGTTATGTAGTAAGTCAATGTTATAATAACGTTGCAAACCCATGCCAATGATGAGCTAAATATTAACGTTAAACAAATATCATAATATGTGAATCCCATGCAAACTAAGAGATCATATGTTATTTGATGAAATCATTGGGTGATTAAATGATTATTATGAAATGCAGGTGACTATGGAAAGCCGACCCACTGCATGATTATAATGTTGTGACCACGTGGAAGTTTCTTGGCCATGCACTGGTTGCATAAATAGCTATCAACCCTAACCCTTGGCTTATTTGATTTCCAACATTTGCATTGGTCCCTTGGGCTACTCTGCAAGCTCCCATGGTGGCCATGAGTTGCAGATAGCTACAGAGGCTCCAACGCTGGTGTTTATTATGGCTTACTCCCTTGAGCTAGCTTCTGTTGCTCGCCTCCTCTGTGATTTATTTACTTTGATCAGAGTTTACTGCCTTCCTTGTATATGGCTTTACGACCACTTGAAACTCCTTTTTGCTACTCCTCTGTCGTGGTCTATCATTGGTGAAAGCTTGAGCTTATTGTGTGTGATTGCAAAGCTCCTTAATCGTAGGGTTTTAGTTTTTCCTGCTTGTATGCTGGTAATAGTCCGAATCCATGCTTATTGACTTCTTTGTAGCCTTTGCTCAGGCTTACCCACACCTCAGCTGATAGTTGTGAAAAACACTAGAGTCTTGTTGTCTTCATCCTCGGCGAGAATGAGGGTTTGGCTCCTTTTAGTGTTGGTCGTGGTGTTACTATTCATCCAGGGCTCCATCGCTTTCACTTCTAGTTAAGGTAAGTAAAAAAAATAATTAAGAGCTATTGTTGTTTATTGTTCTATTCCACATAAGGTTTTCTGATTTTTAAATAACTTTGGTTCTTTATAATGCAGGTTGGCTCATCTCCAAAGTTGACCGTTGTGCTGTATAAATGGCTCCATGAATCGTTCACAATAAGCTTCAGTTTCGAAATGGTTTCCCCTGCTTGTACAGACTCTTACAGTTGGAAATAGTATCAGTCGTGTTGCACCCAGTATTGGGTTGCTGTCCTTCGTTTTTATAGTTTTTGTTTTGGTTAAAACCGTTGCTTATCGCAAGGTGACTTCGGCTTTAAGTTGTAACTTGTGAAGCTCTCCTCTCATATTACGGTTGAACTTATAGTTTTGTAATATTATGTTAATATTGTTCATACTCCATAACAAGATATGGGTATTCAGCTTTTTGTTGAGTTTCTTTTTGTACTTTGGTAAAGTTTTGACTTACATTCGGCCTTCGGGCTCATTATTATAATGTAAATACCTTAAGACAGTCTGTGTGTAAGTTAAATTCATTTTCCTTTATGTTTTTGTATTTTATTTATGTGTAAATGAATTTAAATTGTTCTTTTAATGGTTATTAAAAAAAAAGGTTTATTGCTTATCTTGGGTTACTACTGTAATGGTTTTGTATATTTTAAAGAAAACTGAGTAATTTCAGCTCAGAATTACGAGCTAGAGTTTTAACCCTATTTAACTTGTAAAAAGATATTTTCTGTATTGTTAATAAATAGATTAGATTACTATTAATAAAATTTTAAACCATTTCAGTACTCAAGGATTTCTAGGTTAGGGTTTAATGAATTAAACTATGGTTCTTACTTTTAAGATTCCTTCATTTTGTTTAAAGAATTGTTAATTTATAAACAATATTATTTATGTAATACTATTATCTGTATATAATATAAATACTTAATCTTGTATTTGTGCATACACTTATTTAATAAAGACTATGACTAATCTGTATTAGTTTAGTTCATTCATAGTATTATTTCTGTTAGCTTACTAAGAAATGAAACAAGGGTTACGACCCTGTCATTTTCCTTTACACGTATAATCTGTTTACAAAACCATTTCTTGTTATAATACTTATTAATTTAAACTTAGATTACTGTCGTATCTTAGTTATTTTAATTATATAAATAAATTATTGTTGGAGCTATATAGTTCTCTATTAAGATACTCTTTATCTTTAGATTAATTTGTCTTTAGAAATATATATGTTACTAAACTCTATCTAGGGTTCGAATAGTTGCGGGTTAAGTTGATTATTATTATCAGTAAAAGAAATAAACTAATAGAACCATACTTAATTCTTTGCTTAACATAAAAAGATAGGCATTATATCTGAGCTGTTTCTATCTTCTCTGTTTCAGGATAGTAGTGTAGTTTACAGAAGAAAGTACTGTATAAAAGAAATAACTTACCTACTTGAACAACTCATGAATATAATACATTGCTATTAGTAAAAATAATATGACTATTTCTTTTTCTAGCATTCTTAATACACAGTCTGGTTTTAACAATAAACCTAACTAGGCAGATTAATATTCTTTTCTGAAAGCAACTGTCTACAGAAAGAAAAGATTCCAACATTCCGAAATACATAATAACTTTATTCAAATCAAATTTCTATCATGTCTTTCATTTATTTAAATTATACTACCTATGCTAGAGTACGGTCTGGTCCATTCCAGATGGGGAAAAACACAGGTTAGGATTATTTCACCCAATAGAGATTCAATATTCAAATAACTAAAATATTACAAGCTTTAATGGTTCACTACAAAACATGTAAATCATTCATTATTCATTCATTCTTAGATATAAACTTTTAACAAAGTAGATAAACGACTGTAGAACCTATTTTAAGCTGGACAACAACAGCGTTGGGAGGTCGTTCCTCCCTACCAACTCCTAGAGAGCATTCAAACAGTGAATTCTCAGGACCCCCGAGCCTGTTCCTGGTCTCCTTGGCTGAGAACTAGTGGAGCATGCAACAAGATACTAGTCCAATGACTCAGTACTAACTCTGCACTCAGCAGTAAGATCCTTCAGCTAAAAAGTTGTACTAGATCACTTTTTACAGTTTACCCCTCAAGCACATTCCACAAATTCCCTTCCCAATGAAATCCTCTAAAGTACATTCACTTGAATGGTTCTCTTATTGGAACGAGCAGCCTCAACTCTCTTCAATGGGTATTTTTATTAAGATTTCCTAGGTCTTTTTGGGTTAATTGTCATTAATTGAGCCACCTGCTCTGACCCACTTTCTTGGGGGATCATGACCCCAAATGTAGGGAGGTTTCCACCTGCAACATTGGAAGTGTTTGAAGATGCTGCCACTTGTCTATTTGCTCTCCACCCAATCTCCTCCACTAACTTGACTAGTAAACACTCTTTTAACAACTCTCCCAAGTTGTTGTCTCCACTTCTATTTATTTGTAATTAAAATATTCAGAATTACATTCACACCCTTGACTTTGCTGAGTCATCATTTACAACTTAGCAAAAAATTTAACATATTGTCTTGAAATAAAATCAAATATGATAATATATTTTTTTACAAAATTGGGGCATGTGACAACCCCACTAAGTGGGAAGAATACCTACCTCTTGCAGAGTTTGAGTATAACAACGGTTACCAAACTTCTGCCAAGATGAGTCCCTTTGAGATACTCTATGGACGGAAGTGTAGAGCACTGGTTACTTGGGATATCCCGGTGGATCGGTTCATGTTAGGGCCTGATTTATTAAAGGACTTGGAACAATTGGTTACCAAGGTCCAGGTGAACCTTAAAGAAGCACAAGAACACCAAAAAAGCTACGTGGATAAGAGAAGAAAAGATAAAGATGATCAAATAGGTGACCATTTCTACTTGAAAGTAAAAGAAAAATGGAGCTTGTTGAGCTTGGGAAGGTGTGGTAAGTTAGAACCTAGGTTTTGTGGACCCTTTGAAATATTGGCCAAGAGAGGTATAGTGGCATATGAATTAGCGCTACCTGCACACATAAGTGTCCAGAATTTTTTCCATGCATCATCATTAAAGAAATATGTTTATGACACTAAACATGTGGTTTATTGGTCCTTATTATAGGTGGGACCTAAAGGGGGGTTTTCCCATGAACCTCTTCATATATTGGAAAAGAGAGAGGTGCATCTCAAGAAGCACACCGTAGTCCAGTTGAAAGTGCAATGGAATCACTTCAAAGCCGATGAGGCTACTTGGGAAAATGAAGCCACCATGAGAAAAGCTTACCCCACCTTGTTTCATGATTTCATTCTGAGTCCCTAGAACACCAGGGATGGTGTTCTTCTAAGCAGGGAGGGATGTAATATCCTGAATTTGGGCCTAATACTTATGGGCATGAGCCCCATTGATTATGATGTTAACTTGATGTTTTATTTTAAGTAATTATATTTTTTTTGAGTGAGAAGCTCTATAACACATGAGTCTTGAGACATTTTTGTGGAGCATGAAGCTCTAGAATACATGAAAAGATAATTTGGAAGCGTTGGGCATAATCCCTGGAACCTTCCATGTTGATGTTGAGCATAATCTCTAGAACATCGGATCCTTGGCCATTGTATCCCTAGGCGTATCCTACAAGTACATCCTAGCAATAGTGTTGAGCGAAGAGCTCTAGAATTATACTAAGTTTGTAGCTCCCTCTTTTTTAGCATTGAGTATGGGATCTCGTAAGTGCTAGGAGTTACTAAAAAGAATTGATGATTCCCAGGTGAAAATGACTCAAGAAAAATATCGATCTCATCTGACTTATTTATAAGTGATTAAATGAAATTTGAAATTTTTGTATTCTCATCAAGTATTGAAGAACTACCATTTTATACAAGGGAATCCAACATGCAAGTATGTTCATACTTTCCCAGCCTAGTGGACCTAACCATCTACCTAATGACCTTAATGAAGAAAGTGTCCTAAGTCTAAGGATCACAATATGTGATATCCTAAAACAAATGTTACCAAATAATATATTATTATATATTTTATATAGAGTATGTATAAAGAGTACGCATAGTAATAATATTAATAATGTGAGAAAGAAGGCAAAGTTCCATCTATTACTATTATTACTAACATAAAAATTAAATAGTATAATGCCTATAAAAGTCCAATTAGGAACTAGTTAAAAGTTCCTAAGTTAAAATATTAAAAGTACCAAATTAAATAAAAAGGATTAAATCAAGAAATGAAGTGATTCTTGATTTAAATGCCCCTTTCACTGAAAAGTATGTCTAAAAAGTCCCAAGCCAAGGAGAAGCTTGGGGATCACTTCCATCTTTTTGGAGTCATTATTCTGCCTAATTACTCTCAAGAGAGTTCTTGGAGAACGTTTTCTAAAAGAGGAAAAAAGAGAACTGATCCAAACTTGATATACCAATTAGGACAGCCTTACCTTAGGAGCTCTAAGCTACTTGCATGTTGGAACCAATTCGGGGGGATCTTGATTGAAACCAGGAATGGTTTCGAGTCATGGTTTAGTGGAACGTGGTAGTTCCCAAGTGATTCAGTCATCTATATAGAGGTCAGATCTTCCTATGAATTGTTAATGCTGGGTAATTGAGTGTGCAAGTTTCAGCCATTAGAAGAACTTTAATTGTCAGGTATGATGTTCTTAACTGCCTATTTCACTTTCTACACTAAGAGTTGGCTAGATTATGCAAGTATGTATATTATATTTTCTAATGCTATGTACTTTGTTTTCCTGTCAAAATTCTTTTAGGGTTTACATATTTCATTATAAACCTGAGGCTGTAATTTAATTCCTATTTAAAGATTTATCAAGGGCTTTGTACTTGTTGTTTTACTTTTGTATTGTCTTTTACTGTTTAAACCTTGTTTTCCTACAAACTATGATTTATTTCTAAATAAGTACATAGTTGTTCATTTACCTATGTACTCTACTAAAATATTTCATATTGTTAGCAGAGCCATGTTATAAGTAAAAGACTAGTTCAGAATTAAGCTTCAAACATAGAATAATCATACAACACAGTTAACTAAATATAATAAATAGAACCTAACGAATATATATATATATGTTAGGTATAAAACAAAAATATAATTCTAAATTATCAACACTATAAATACATCTAAGAATAATCATAAAACCAAATTATTAAAGCTAACGTAAAAACCAGTGAAGACCTCATAGGTTCTGCATCATTATAAACCTACGAAGAACTTGAATAAACAATTAAACAATTATGCATTAATTAAATATCATCATAAATCCAATCAACAGTCCAAGTATTGAGACCATCTAATGGTCCATGATATCTTAATACATTATATGAATTATACACATAAATAGCCATTGCTTAAACAACCAATCAAACCCTTAAATAACAACACATCATAATATAAACCAAAAGCCATAAACAAAAGTGTCTGCATAAATAAAAACAACCACAATATCATTTACAAAACCATTTATAAACGAATGTAATAGCATATACAGTAGCCAATTAAAAACCCAATAGTATTCACAGTATTCATTAAACAAACATAATTTCATAGAGGTCACAGGATCAAATCCCATGGGCATTAAAGCTCCAAATCATATCCACTTAAACTAAACCCTCGTCGAGTAAATGACCCAAGATCGAATCTTGTAGCGTCTACTATTATCTTACAATCCACAATATATAAATTATACACAGGCTACCATTAAAATATAATCTCTCTACACAGTGGTCGAAAGACCTGAATCAAATTACATTCACTATAATCTATGGCCCTCGGCCTTTTATTATAATATCCAATAGCCCAAACTATTTTAACCTTGAGAACATTACCAACAACAATGATTTGCTAGTTGTTGTGTTATATTACAGACAACCCCCACTTCTAATTTAATAACACATAACAAAAATCGTAAATAGCAAACAAACTTTCACATCTATGAGGGAAGGAACACCAATGCCATATGGCATGGCCCAAGCTATAACGCTGTCACTTAAGTCATCCACAAAACCAATGCATACAATGAATGTGAAATCCACACAGTCCATGATTTAACAATTATTGAAATCGACGCAACATAAAATCATAAACACAGTCTTTATAAAGCCATCACCAAGTTTACATAGTCGTTACCATCATCCATTGCACCATTTCAAGGAATGGTGTTACCCATTTCATTAACATAACCCAAAACACACACGGTCTGTCGAAGGTTTACCCAGGCTCTCTTCACTGCCCAGAATTACCCTTTAATTACATTCCAATACATTGTAAGATCAGGCCCAAAGTCAATCGAAACCCCACAACAAAACCCCAAGTCTGTTGTTTTACAAAATGCAGAGTTCATTCTAGACAGAGTCAAACCCCAACCCCAAATGTATCCATGAAAAACAGACTCAAGATTTTACAACCATGACAAGTCACATCTCTATCTTAACCTTTAAGCAAAAGGAGGTAAAAGTTTGCACCTATACAAAATAGGATTACCCGAATGGGTATGGATTTTCCCACAATGCTATCCATGAGCCACGATTCCCATTTCTTCATTATACTTTGCAACCTGCAAAAAAAAAGATAAAGGAACATGAGAAGTATGTGATGTTAAACCAACTAAAACCACAAATGATGCTAAAAAACTTAACGATCACATAGCTGTCAAATCCACTTAAATCACATTCTTCATACTACACAGGAACAGAGTGCCAGCAGCCAAGCTGTGAATGACAAAACCCTAGCATTGATCCAAGCCCTACGATGGGATGCCACATTTCTTCATGCACATTAAAGGCGCCACCATGTTTCCTATTAACGCCCTCCAAACCCAAACACCTATAGTTCATACGCAATACATTATCGTATAATTCCATTCCTTGTGATATGTATAAACCCACTATGCATCGTTTAGAACTTAGTATATAAGCCCTAAAACCATGGCATATGAAATATGCCATGGAATGTTTAAGCCATAGGTTTTACCATGTATTATAAATACTAACTTTGAAAATCATATAGTAAGAAGGTGATAGGTAATAGTCAAGCCATAAAACATTTACACCATGATAATTAAGGGTCTTGTAAATAACAAGTCTGAGTCACACAAATAGTAAGTGCGATAGTGACTTCGTCACTACCATAAATATCGTAAAGATAATAATAACAATCAGTATAATGTGACTAGGATAGAGATGCAAATGCGAGTGCTAGTGATAAAATGATCAATACCTTGCATTAATAATTATAAACAAGTTTTCTGTCACCAAGTATACCAGCACATAAATGGGACAATGATGCATTAGTTCGACAGAACTAAGTGAGGCCGTTGTGTCAAGTAGAAATTCTTACCTCTCAGGGTTATAAGGGAAACTAGTCCTGCCACTCCTCCCCTTTGTTTCCAAGAACAAAGTTAAGTTAGAACCATGTATACGACAATAAGCACTTGCTATAAACAATGAAGTATGTAAACCAATAACTAACTAACTTACACAGCAATGCGTAACAAAAGTACGGCAGTAATCAACATCACAACAATGTAAGTAACATATTAATAACCGCATCAAGAAATTTGGAAATAGGATGTAAGAACAACTTACGACAAAACAACACTACAATCAGAGTATGACACATTCCACAAAGTTGAATTAATGTCCAGTACAGTTAGTTTTGACTAGTCTAATAATTTTTTTTTTCAATTTTTGAGGACATTACACACACATACACATATATTATTTCACAAAAAAATTAACGAATGTGATTCTATTCTATAGAATATTTTCTTGCTCAATGAACCACAATAATTAGACAATACAATGATGAACCAACCATTGCGACCATTCTCTCTACAAGTTGCAAGGTTGCATTGCGGTGCCCATAGCTGAAGGAAAAAATAAAATAAAATCAGAGTCTAGGGTGGTCTATTTGTGCAACTTAGTTTATCTAGATATATTTACATTCCGTATGTGAAAGGTGAGTCAAATGATAATGAAACATTATTATGTTCTCTATTCTTTGATGTTGTAACATCTTCCTGCATTTCAATTAATTTCATTTTATGAACATTAAAACAACTTCCAACCTACAAGTTATTATTAATTAAAATTATTATTAGTATTATCGTGAACCATTCTTTATTTATTTAATAGCTTAGATTCTCTGCATTGTCATTTTTGTTTAAATCCTTGCACTCATACTTAAACTTATGTAAATTTGTTTCAGCAATTGCTTATAGTTTCCTTCCTTATTTTCATATTTTGCTTGTTACAATCATTTCTTGAATTTAGTTTTGATTAAAGTATTCAGAGTACATAATTGAGGGACTCGTGGCTCAGTTGATTAGCTATTCATAATTGGCATGGATATATGTGGGTGTTTAGATTGGTGGTTGTAAGTGATGTGTTTAGATTTATGACTTGGGGATTAGATTCGATACAAACCATAATAAAAACCCTTATCTTAGATTATAAATTTTTGGTTGACAGGTTGCATTAGAATGGCTCAAATTTTGTTGTTTTGGAATAGATATATATATAGTAATTGGTTGTAATTACCACAATATTATAGCTCCTTCTGAAATATTTATACTATGTCATGTTTCTAGAATATATATATTGTGTCTTTTAATACAATTTTTTTTCTTGAAGGTATACATATATTATTTTGTGTGTAAATATAGCAACTGATATTTCCACAATTTAAAGTTTAATAAGAGAAAATCTAACTATCCTTTGTTTCTATCATTGCAGGTAGTCTACAAGGAGTTTGGTAAAAAATTTAGTGTGATACCTACTCCAATTTCGGTAAAGAATTTTTTTTCTCCATATTTTGTAGATTTATCTATAATGAGATATCATGGTAGTTTTAGGTGTGAATAGGTCCATTAAGGACCTCAGAGCATGAACCATGGCTCTACTACCATGTGTAGTGCCCATTCTTTCGAGACAGGCACTTAACTTATTGTCATTTTCTAGTTGTATCTATGTAGCTCTTGAAGAGCTTCTTTGTGAAGATAATACCAGAATTAATTTATTGTTTATCATCATTTTTATCAAAATTTTCCTATTTAATTCAGTTTAAAAGATCTGTGCATAAGTTTAACTTGACATGATATTTCTCATAGCATGGCCTTTTCATTTGGTTCATAATTTTAATAGCATTAAGAATAAAATTAAATGAAAGACATTTTTCTTTTAGGACTGAAATTTAGAGAGTTTTTCTCAAGTAGAATACCTATTTTTTTTTGTAGATTGCAGTAGGCTTCCTTATGCTCTTATAGTTTCTCCTTACTGGAAAACCTTAGCATCCAAACTAGATAAACCACCCTGCCAACCAACTCATCATGTCGGCCCTAGGAAATCAGTGGATTTCCTAGCCCCTGATCCCACAATCCTATAATCTGAATACCAGACTTCCATAATTTAGGATCCCTCCATCCATAGTTCATAGTTTGATCTCCATGGTTCAATTTATCTTCCTTCTTTGAGTTTCCCACCTCCTTAATACCCGAGTTAACCGCCTCCTCGTTTTTCATTCCTTCTCATCAAAATCCTAAGTCATATTCTTTCCTCACAAGAACCCCCAAATAATTCCCCAAACTCTTACCTATATACTCATTTTCACCTTCATTAGCCTTCCAACTTACTCCATTGCCTTAGCCCTTCCTCTTTTGGGATTCTAAACTATTAATATAATCACACTAACCGAGGGTAAAATAATTGTACATTAATTCTAGGATTTCTAGTCCTCTCAGGAAGTCAAATGATTAATTTCTCACTTTCATTTGGTTATTTTACTGCAAGACAATAATGGCTTGTTATATTTAATTACTAGACAAGTTAAACACTATAAATTATCACCACTTCTCCTTTAATATTTTTAGGATAAAATATAAATATCAACTCAATGATGATGAGGTTTATTAGGTATCCATTAATCATTCAACCCATATTCGATAAATGATATTATGATTTGTATTTAAGGTTTAAATAGTCTAGGAATAAAATATGACAACTTTATGTAAACCAATTTTATAATTTAATCCAACCACCATTTTGGATCAACATCATTACTATTTACTTCAGATCATTTGTGTGACATGGAAACACTTAATTAATATATACAAATTTCAATGAGCCTATCTTAACTTACTTGGTTTATTGAGTAAATTAATAATACCTTTTTAATAACTTAGTAATAATTTTGATAAATTAATAATACCCCATGATGAATCGACTTTATAGTTTTTAACTTAGCCATGGAGCAATTTAGGAGTTTCACTCATGATTCTTCACAATGGACAAATTATTAATAGTAGTTTCTAGTCTAATAATAAACATAATAATAATTATATTACTAATTTATTGTCATAATTAACAATAATAATATTTGGTAGTAAATAATAATATCAAAATTCATTTGTTTAATTGCTAAGTATCCTAATACTAATATAATACACTTTTATTGATAAACAAAGTATGTTTAATGGTTTAATTAATCAAGATTAACAATTAAATAGTATCATTTTCCAAGGTTATGTTTATCAACGATGACATTTATCTTGATTGCTTACTACAATGTTTACATATAATTAATTAATAGCTTAAATGACTTGTTTTACACTTATCCAATAACTTAACAGTCATTGTTTGAATTTAATTAATGCATAATTAACATATTTGCCTACTACAACTTATCCAATTATTCAGTATGTTAAGTATTATCATATCGATACTAGTGTGCATGTGCAAGGTGTGCATGCATGGGCAGTACATGCATAGACCTCGAACATGTACTATAACATACATCAAGTTCCATATGCATAACTGCTAACTAACATTAATAATCATTTATGCAAGTAGAACAATCATACGTATATAAGGTACTTGCTTTAACATTCTTAGTTATTTAAGAGTCACTCCCATGTATAGTTTCATATCTTATCTTTGTGTTCTTATTAACTTAAAATCAGTAAAATAAGACGGGTACCTACTACCACTAACTCAGTATGAAGAAACACCCCACCCTCAACAATACAAACTATCATATCCTCCCATCCTAACCTACATCCGTATCCTCCCTTTCCTTCCTCTGCTAGTACAAAGTGGATACCAGTTATACTGGCCTAACCACACAAAACCTGAGAGCGGTAGCATCGACTAACTAGCATACCTAGCCTCTCCTAGAAGACATCCGACGGTCGTCACCACAACAACTTGAGGAGCGTGTCTCAGCATTGCCCTCCCACGACCTCGAGTATTATAGTGACCTAGGGTGGGAAACACATCCAACCCTCTCAACATACTCGACCTATGCCATATTGATTCATACTTTGTTGTTATCAGGATTATCGGATTGTATCATCATATCATCATTTTTGGTTGGTAAGGTTTACAGCGTGACAAGTTACTGTTCCATGTATCATATCAACTATTCAACTATCACATAATGCCAATGACCTATGGGTTAATACTTCACAAATACACATGTATAACAAGTAATTCTACTTGATAATCAATTGATCCACATCATCATCATCATCATTCTTTCGTGTAATAATTTAATTCATCATAGGTACACACATCATATAATAATTGAGTTAATTGCATCATCAGACGACATCTTCGTAGCACATCTTATTTTTCACATTTCATCAACAAAAATAAATAAATATATAACTGTGATTCATGCTCATGAAGGTCCACCATAACAAAAATACAACAAGCAAGGATAATTATAAAGGTAAATCCAAAACGAGGCATGACATACACCCACCCTTCAAGAAACTTCATCCCGAAGTTATTATCAATACATCGTGTTCAAATTATAGTGATTAACGGAGAATTCAACTCGATAAAAGAATATTTGCAAGATATTTGGACTTCTTATGAGTTATATTCAAGTGTCATCAATATCACCATCACACTTTCTTACTCTTTAACAAGATGTACAAAGTCCCATTATTCCAACATGTTTACATATTTCACAACGAAGATGCCATCATCATGGGAATATATGCATTCAACTCAACATGCAATAACTAATGATTAATAAAGTACTTGAGATTATGAACACACACACACTTACACACACACACACACACACACACACACATAACAATTAACTACCAAGATAATATAGGGTTTACTTACCTAACATAGGATAAAAGGGAAATATCACTACGTCCTAAGTCCTACATCATAAGCATGTCCAAAGCATTACTAATTTGAATCCAAGGAAATAAATAATACTTTTAACATTTGCGAAATGGAAAAACTACAAACTCTTACAAAGATTTCATGACTATCTTTCCTAGCTTACTAGTGTTGTCCTCTGTGTTTAGTTGTTTCCCACATACACTTAAGGTTTTCACACCATTTATTTGTACAAAGATTTATTGTTTCTCACAAAACACATAGTTGATAAGCTTAGTGTTTAAAAGTCGTTGGTTAAATTATATGCCGTTGAAATTGTATTTTAAATATTACAGAAAAATTTGCATATTGTTATTAATAACTCAAATACTAGTTCGTATCAAACTTACTTTTCATCCCAATAATTCATTCAACATGAAAATTATATACAATATTATTTTAAAATTTTTATATCAGATTTTTCTATCCTAATATTACTAAAATCCATCCAAGCCTAAGCTTGGCCTATCATCATATTACTTCCATTATGATTTCCTATATATTCACTAATGACGAGTCATATAAATAAAGCTTAACATAATAGGTTCCTACTTTTGAGTCATAAGATATATATATATATATATATATATATATTAAAAAAAATTCTTGAAACCTATGAAGAAGGATTTAATTAAAAGTTACAATTTTAACTTAATTAACTTTGTCTTGTATAAACAAATCATTAGTCTTAAAACTTTAAGCTTTTACATTATTTCTTAATAATTATGAGATATGTTATTATAAGTTTGTTGATAATATATTAAGAACATTCAAAATAGATTATTTTAATCTCTTTAATAAAATAGAATACAAAACAAACCATTATTATTATTATTATTATACAAAACTCAAAGGCATTCTCATTTTATGGATTCCACCTACACAGACTTATAGTTGTGGTTGCTTTTAGGCATTAATGTAAAATCATAAATATAATATTTTATGTTTTGACCTAAAGTTGATACTTCAATATTTTTAAATCCTTTTATATATAATTAGGTTTGTGCAAGTAGTAAAACCAAATATGAATATGACGTCATATATGTGAGAGAATAATATCAATTGAAGTCTTGGTCATTTTAATCAATTTTCTCATATTTATATTCCAACAATGTAGTGGGCATCAACGTGCCATACTTTTTCCTCGTTGAGGAATGTTTAATCCAAAAGTTAAAAGTTTTGTACATTATGATATCAGATGGATTAATTCATTTTTTTGGATGATCTAATTAATTTAGGTTTTGAAGATAACGTGTACTGTAATGGGGCGTGACCAGAGGCTTTCTCTCCTTTGCGCTTTGGCTTTGGGATATTGAAAAGGAGCGACGGTTGGTGGTGGATATAGCTTTGAGGATGACGCAGCTTCAGAGTTGACAAAGCTTTCGGATTTTTCAAGGGAATAAGTGTCCAAAACTAGGAAGCCCATAAAATATGTTTATAATTATATGTGACTTCACCAAAGGTTTGAAAATTAAAATGGAATCCCATGGGAAAAGCGTGATTAAAAGGAAAGAAGGGACATGGACAACAAGAGGTATCAAGCAGCCGTGTTTATTACGGTAAACAAGTTATTTTGAAAGCAATTTCTATTATGGTAAACAAGTTATTTTTAACTACTTCACATCGAGCCCCAAGGGTTAGCTCAATTGGTAAGACGTGCGTACACTCTCTCGGTTCAGGGAGAGGTCACGAGTTCGAGCCTTGAGTCCTTTGAGGTTAGGCCTTCTGCGAGGATGGCCGGCAGTTTACCATCTCTACCATCCACTAATGTGCAGAAGTATTGCTGGGTTTCTCGTACATATTTCCATATGAAAAAAAAAAAATACATCAAGGTGTTATAGCTGATTATCTTGAAATCCATGAGCATATGCGTGACCACCCATGCAAATATTTAATGCTTTGATTTGCCTATGGTACTTAATGAAAAGCAAATATCAACGTTCTATTTAATAATTTAATAATTTGTTTTGATAGAATCAAATATCAGCGTCTTATTTAATAATATGTTTTGATAGAATCAACTATGAGCGTGTTTTTATAGAATCAAATATCAACGACTTTTTAGATATTTTAATAGTTTTTGTTGATAGGATTTAAATATTTTAATTTAGTGTTCCTTACCATCTTGATTAGGTTAGTTTCATTTATTTGTCAGCTATTAATTCCAGAAATTGGTTGTTTGCAACAGAACGAAGAATATCTATCACAATTGTTAGCCGAAACCAAGCCGACTAAACTTGAGTTTAGGGTTCAGACGATATTAAAATTTAATTTTCACTTTTTCATGTCGATCTCTTTTTCTTTTTGACTTGTCGGGTGAAACTTGTCTATCTCCCGACTAGACAAGTTTATAAATTTTAGTCGGTCTTTCTACTCGACTAAATTTACTTCGACTTACTTGTCGGTTCTACCGACTGATTTTACCTCGACCACTTGTCACTTCGAAGTCAGCTGACTTTGACCTCCAAGTCGTCTCACCTCTCCGACCACCCAAGTCGGCTGACTCAACCGACCTCTCAAGTCATCTCACACAACCGACCTTGTCGATTCACTTTGGTCGAAATCTACAAAGTATTTTTCTTAGTCTAAGAGACTTAAGAAATTACAAATGCTTTTCACCTGTGAGTAAGATGAAGTAAAATAGACACATTTACAAATCCAAATAACTTATAAAAGCATATGCCCAAATATGTAGGAAGACTTGAGTCGACCAATGTGCCGTAAAACCTGGAACTTTCACGCGGTGAGAAATTTATGGGTTCTTTGATCTTTCACTTAACAGTAATTGTGAAAGACATTTACCCTAGTAAATTTGGAAATATGTGCGACCAAATAATCATGCATTCAACCATAAACTATTTCATATATTTAACTATGCAGAAATAACAAAGTATTACAAACTTGTCGGTCCAGACTTGTCATTTTACAGAGCTGAAGCTCTTCGACTGAATCACTTACACAGAAGCTTGAGCTTCAACTTCTCTTTTCTCATCTGAACTTCTCTCTACTATCTAATGTCTGTAAACTGATTTACAATTTGCTTCTTCTATTTATAGGAAACCTGAAGATTGTTTCTACATGGGTCGACTAACTCACCATTAAAGACTGTAATAACTATCTACCTAACAACTAATTACATTTTTCCAACACTCTCCCTTAATTATAAGTAGATGGGGATTTTTTTTTAAACAAAATTCACAAAATGTTTTAGAGCTTAGACATGCTCTGTTTATGACAGAGTTCACTATGGTGAACTTGTCATTCCAAGATAACTACGCAGATACTGGAATGTGTCCTTTGCCAATGGTTTCGTAAATATGTTTGCAAGTTGGTCTTTAGACCTAAAAAATTCCAAACAAATTTCCTTGTCGTTCACCAACTCTATTATGAAATGAAACCTTGTGTCGATGTGCTTGGTTCTCTTGTGAAACACATGATTCTTAGATACTACTATGGCTGAATTATTGTCGCAGAAGATTGTTGTTGGTTCTTGATGGTTCTGTGACAAGCCTTTTAACACTCTCCTCATCCAGACAGCTTGACATGCATCACTTGTCACTGCAACATACTCTGCTTCAACTAAAGATAGAGTTACTATGGGCTGTTTTTTTGAAGCCCATGAAACAACACCTATACCAAAATGAAATGTGTACCCAAATGTGCTCTTCCTGTCATCTATGCTTCCTCCATTGTCACTGTCAGTATAGCCAATGAGTTTAAAATTTTTTGAGGTTGAATACATAATACCAAGGTCTTTTGTGCCACTTACATACCTCAAAATTCTCTTACCTGCTTGCCAATGTGAGTCTTTTGGTGACTCCATGAACCTTGAGATCAGACTTACTCCATACATAATGTCTGGTCTTGTTGCTGTCAAATACATAAGGCTGCCAACAAGCCTTTTGAACAACGTAGGATCCATAGTGGATCCTTCATCATCCTTGCTTAATTTTAAACCTGTTATTATTGGTGTTGGGGCTGTCTTGCAATTAGACATGTTAAACCTTTTTAAAACTTCACTTGCATACTTAGACTGTGATATAAATATACCACTTTCAGACTGCTGAACTTCAATGCCCATAAAAAACTTCATAAGCCCCAGATCAATCATTTCAAATTCACTTTCCATGACTGTTTTAAAATCTGCTATGCCATAATCACCAGTAAATATTAAATCATCTACATACATGCAGACAATTAACATCTTACCTTGCTCATCGACTGTGGTGTACAAAGTCGGTTCACTTTCACTTCTGTGAAGTCCATTTTTAGTGAGATAGGAATCAATCTGACTATACCAAGTTCTAGGAGCTTGCTTCAAACCATATAATGTCTTTTTTAGCCTGTAAACTTTGTGTCCTTGACCTGAAACTCCATACCCTTGTGGTTGTTCCACATATACTTCCTCTTCTAGATAGCCATTTAAGAATGCTGCCTTGACATCCATTTGATGAACATGCCACTTTTTTTGTGTAGCAATGGCCAAAACTGTTCTGACTGTATCCATGTGTGCAACAAGTGCAAACGTTTCATTGAAGTCGATATCGGGTTGCTGTGTGAACCCTCTTGCTACCATTCTTGCCTTGTGCTTTTGCACATTCCCATCAGCATCTTGCTTTGTCTTGTAAATCCATTTGACACTGATTACATCTTTGTCTTTTGGTACATCAACCAGTTCCCATGTCTGGTTTTTATCAATGCATTCTATTTCTTCATCCATGGCTTGTGCCCATACTTCTTCTTCAACAGCTTCTTCAAATGTTAGTGGATCATATATAGGTGCAAATAATGCAAAGAGAGAGAATGAATTAGGTGTACCAGCTTATATATCTCTCACAAACTTCTTGTCTTCACCGGTTCTGTCGATGTCAACCTAGATGAAATGCTTGATGGAGTCTGTTGTACTCTTGGTGTGCTTGTCGGTGTAGCTTGAGATGCTACTTGTGTCGATGGTCCTTGTGCTGAACCATGTCTTGGTGTCATGGGGATCAATGGTGCTGTTACTGGTTGATTTACATGTGGTGTTTGAACCACTTCCTCTTCCATATCATCATTGTCGACGTTCGACACAATCTTGACATTTATGTCAACGGTTCCATCCCATGATTCATTCTCGACAAATTGAACATCCCAACTGATTATCACTTTCCCTGTGACGGGATCATACAACTTGTATGCTTTTGTGTCTTCTGAATAGCCGATAAAAATACATTTTTGTCCCTTCTTGTCTAGCTTCCTTCTCAACTCATCTGGAACATGAGCATATGCAACACAACCAAAAACTTTTAAATGTGAAACACTATGATTCATACCTATCCATGCTTCTTGGGGAACTTTGTTCTTCACACTCTTTGTCGGACACCAGTTCATAATGTATACGGCAGTTGCGACTGCTTCACCCCAATACTTATTTGGCAAATACTTGGCTGCCAACATGCTGCGTGTCATCTCCATGATGGTTCTGTTCTTTCTTTCGGCAATATCGTTCTGCTGAGGTGTATACCGTGCAGTGAATTGTTTCTGTATGCCATGGGTCTTGCAAAAATTTAGAAATTCATTTGAAACATATTCACCTCCTCTGTCTGTCCTTAAAATATTGATGTGATGTCCACTCTGGTTCTCCACGAGTGCCTTGAACTGCTGAAAATAACTAAATGCATCATATTTATGTTTCAAAAAATATACCATGTTTTTCTTGAGTAATCATCAATAAAATTTAAAAAATACTTGCAGCCACCAATGGATGATGTCTGCATTGGACCACAAATGTCAGAGTGCACAATTTCAAGTGGTGTGCGTGCTCTATAGGACTTTCCGACTAGAAAAGTCTCTTTGTGCTGCTTTCCAAAAATGCAACCTTCATAAACCCTCTCTGGTCTGTTGATCAATGGTAATCCTTTCACCATATTCTTTGTGTACAGTAGCTTTAGCCCACCAAAATTTAGATGTCCAAATATGAAATGCCACAACCAGGATTCATCCTGAACTTCCGTCGAAAATGCAGCTTGCAAATTAGCGCTGCAATTTTCTCTCTTGTCAAGGAGCTCGACTATTTCTTCACTTTCTTCCTTGAACGCAGCTCCTATCTTTGTCTTCCCTTTTATGTCGGGAACTATCCTAAATGGAAACAAGTGGTTTCTTGTCATTGGCACTTTTTCTATCAGCTGGTCGCTTGGACACTTGTCTTTGATCACACAGTGTTCATCTTCCATGTAGACTCTGTAGCCTTTTTGTAACAACTGTCCAATTCTTAACAAATTATGTTTCTGACCTTCGACATGATAGACATCAGGGATGTATTTACTCTCCTCCTGTTTGGTTAGAATATCAACAGTTCCTTTTCCTAAAACAGTAACTTGGACATTATTTCCAAGTGTAACATCAGTTTTAATTGAATTGTCTAAACTGGAAAACAAATTTAAATTACCAATCATGTGGTTGCTACACCCTGAATCTAAGTACCATATGTCATGTGGACTTTCTTGAATAGCATTGCATTCAAGTGGAGATGTCGATGCCATTAACATTGCACTTGTCGAAGTGTTGGTGCTGGTCGACTGACTTGGGCTTTGCCTTCCTTGGTCATATTGCTTCTTCCTGCATTCATATGCATAATGACCAAACTTCTTACAGTAATGACATTGGATTTTTTATTTATCAAACCTCTGGCCACTTGGCTGACTTGGATTCTGGTTATCTCCTTTGCCACTGACATTTGCACGACTTCTACCTCGTCCTCCTCTTGAAGAACTTCTTCCTCTTCCTCTGAAGTTGTTTCTCCCCCTGCCTCTACCACGACTTATGGATGACTGTGCTGCAAATGCACCTTCCAATGATGTCCGTGTTCTATTGAGTCTGTGTTCATGATTGATGAGTGAAGCTTGCAACTCATCAATGGTAAATGTCGTCATGTCTATGTGTTCCTCTAAGGTCACAACCAAGTTTTCAAATCTTGGGGGAAGACTTATGAGAATTTTTTCAACAACCCTTTGGTTTGCTATGGGTTCTCCATGAGATTTCAGTTGGTTTATCAACCCAACAACTTTGGTGTAGAATGTGTCTACATTCTCGGAATCTTTCATGGATAGAGATTCAAAATCTCTTCTCAGAATCTACAGCTTGGATGTTTTTACCTTATCCAAACCTTGATAGGCAGTCTGCAATGCATCCCATGCTTCCTTAGCATTAATTTTTGCTGTTATTCTTGGGAGTATGCTTTCATGCATAGCTTGATGTATGAAAAACAGAGCTTTTCCATCTTTCTTCCTATGTTCTCTGAAGACATCTTTCTCAGCCTGTGTGAGATTGTTATATGCTGTCATGTCTGTTGGTTCTGCATAACCATGCTGGACTATCTCCCAGACATCTTGACCTCTGAATAAAACCTTCATTGTTAAACACCAATATTCATAATATTTTCCTATAAAAATTGGAGTTTGCAATGAACCAGAAGTGGAAGCCATTTTAATTTTTAATTAACTTTCCTTAGAGAATTAATTTCCACCTTTTAAGACAAGATTTATTTCCTAAATCTTGGGCTGATATAAACCTTGCTCTGATATAAACCTCGCTCTTATACCAGTTAGCCAAAACCAAGCTGACTAAACTTGAGTTTAGGGCTCAGTCGATATTAAAATTTATTTTTCACTTTTTTCACACCGACCTCTTTTTCTTTTTCACTTGTCGGGTGAAACTTGTCTATCTCCCAACTAGACAAGTTTATAAATTTTAGTCGGTCTTTCTACTCGACTAAATTTACTTCAACTTACTTGTCGGTTCTACCAACTGATTTTACCTCAACCACTTGTCACTTCGAAGTCGGCTGACTTCGACCTCCAAGTCGGCTCACCTCTCTGGCCACTCAAGTCGGCTCACCTCTTCGACCACTCAAGTTGGCTGACTCAACCGACCTCTCAAGTCAACTCACACAACTGACCTTGTCGATTCACTTTGGTCGAAATCTACAGAGTATTTTTCTTAGTCTAAGAGACTTAAGAAATTACAAATGCTTTTCACCTGTGAGTAAGATGAAGTAAAATAGACACATTTACAAATCCAAATAACTTATAAAAACATATTCCCAACTATGTAGGAAGACTTGAGTCGACCAATGTGTCGTAAAACCTAGAACTTTCATGTGGTGAGAAATTTATGGGTTCTTTTATCTTTCACTTAAAAGTAATTGTAAAAGACATTTACCCAAGTAAATCTGGAAATATGTGCAGCCAAATAATCATGCATTCAACCATAAACTATTTCATATATTTAACTATGCGGAAATAACAAAGTATTACAAACTTGTCAGTCCAGACTTGTCGGTTTAAACTTGTCGGTCCAGACTTGTCCTTTTACAGAGCTTCAGCTCTTTGACTGAATCACTTACACAGAAGCTTGAGCTTCAACTTCTCTTTTCTCACCTGAACTTCTCTCTACTATCTAATTTCTATAAACTGATTTACAATTTGCTTCTTCTATTTATAGGAAACTTGAAGACTGCTTCTACATGGGTCGACTGACTCACCATTAAATACTGTAATAACTATCTACCTAACAACTTAGCTTCATAAATAAATTCGACTGGTTTACATTGCCGAATCGTGGAATCTTCCCTCTTGTTAGACTGATCGACAAGATCTTGACTGGTACAGACTCTAACAGATTCAGCTAAGAGTCAGGTACAGATCTATGAGTAATTGCATTTTTCCAACAACAATATATAGATTTATCAAAGTATGTTTAGATTCGTAATCACCCTCCTCATTCTTTCCATTGTGGGCATGCATGCGGCATCCCCCACCTCAGCCACCCGTCCAACCTATTCACTTACTTCTATCTCCCACTCCACCTACCACCTACCAACTTCTCCCACCTTCACCTTATCATATGCCCTTCCACCACTTCTTCTCCTATCCCTTCCCCATACACACCTAGAAATTGTTCCCCTTCAATCGAGCCATTACCTCCATTGCTTAGCATTTATTTCTTTAATAAAAAATTTTAGTGTTATAGTGTTTTAGCCACCACTCAGTGTTATTAGGGTATCAGTTCTTTATTCACATATTTATGTTTTTCTATATTTTTATTTTGTATTTAAATGTTGTAAATTTTGTAGAACTTTTCAACCATTTTTTTTTGCAGTAAGGTAATTCATGGTTAATGTAGGCTTAAAATTGTTTTACATCAATCAATTCACTAGGGTTTTCTATAAACCTGTTTTTGTGTTTTTCCCCCCATTTTTTTAACCAATTTTCCCTTCTTTTTCTTTCATGGCTATATTTGGGCATAGCTTGGGCAAGGATGCTCTCTTTGTTGCTCACTCCACGTAGCCCCTCCTATGCATGGTGCCTTAGCAGTGTGGAATATTTCCACCAGAAATGAAAGTATGGGAACATTGGTATATTTAGAGTTCATGGAAAAGTAGATAATTTATATCACAAGCTATAGTTTTATTTGTACCCTACTACCCGCTACCTATGCAGTTGTAATATTAGAATGACAGATTGCTAAATTTAACAAGGCAGATAGCTAAAACTATTTATGCTTGTTGCAATGCAACTAATGTTATTGTGGTTCTAGAAGAAAACCATATATGCATGCTTTATAGGGGTATTGAAAATATTGTCAGTAGCACGGCAGCAGTTGCAACACCTTGCCGTTTTATCACTGATTCATCACTAAAATCTGAATATATATTTGCAGAAAATTTCTCAAAGAGGTTTAAAATGTTTATGAGCCTTGTAGCTTCAGACCTACAAAATGACTGGGGTTACTTATTCAATTTGACATCTTCCTTAACTTGTAGTACACATTCTTAATCCTGCAACATTTTGGAGTCATTCCAAGAGCTCTGTTTCATTTCCAATGGCACCAATATCCTTGCAGGTTGATACATGTGAGATATTTGTTAAGTTTAAATTATCTATTACAAAATATGATTTACTTTATTTCATGTCAAGTTGGCATATCTCTATTTACTCCTTATGATTATTCAATATAAATAAATCAATTGTTGGCCATATGTCCATTTTTTAAATTTTCTTCTCGTCTTATAGCATTTTTAACTACATTTTGCATTCTTATTTCTTAAGAATCCTTGTCAAGCAAAAAAAAAATCTCTTACCATTTTATGTTTCTAGATATGGAAGAAACTTACAAAATAAAATATTTCTATCATATTTTAGACTTTACACAAAAATATATGAAGGTTTCAAGTTCATAATTTTCCAAACATAAAGCTTCAGAATATATTTATAACTCAAATCTAAATGTGTGCACGCGCGCGCGCACACACACACACACACACATATATAATTATTCATTTCCAGTTAACATTTTTGGAACTTGATATCGACATTCATGATCAATTGCATGATTTAAGGATAACAATATGTCGAAATGTTAAATTGGAACACCATAAAGCTTCAAGGACAATATTTGAAATTTGAAATACTGAAGGCAAATGCATCAAGATCAAGATCATTGTCATCATGTAGTAGCATTGACAAGCATTATCTTCTTGGCAACTGAAGAATATATATATATAAAATAATAATAAAATTTGTTGGCTACATCTTTATTATTGACAAGTTGTAATGAGTCCTATACATTGGCATCCCAACAAACTGTTGGACCCTGCAAATACGAGTTTTTTTCTTTCTATAATAATAGTTGTATGTTGCTATTTATGTAGACTAAAATATTATTTCTTTGCAAGTAGCATATTCCTATTTTCTAAGTTAATAAAGGAATACATGCTCTGATTACTCTTCTCTCGGCTGTAGTGGAGCTAGAAACTTACGACAATAGTTGAATAACCAACTTTCAAATATCTGAAGTTTGACTCTCCACAATGCCCTTCTGTTGTATTTTTTTTTAATTTCCTCTATCATAATTTATATTGTTTCATAGACCTCTTATAAATTTAGGAAATTATATTTTTAATTGGGGACCCTCCTTTTCTCCACTCCGACTAAGCCTACTCAAGTGATTTGTTGTGGGCCATGAGTGTCCTCTCTCTACTTCTTCTCTTAAGCTCGGTTCAGATCACTGATTAAGCCAGTTTAGGACCTGTTTATGGCATGTAAAGCTCGCTATAGATCTCTCTGGTAAAGCATAACCAACGATCCAACAACATCACCAGAATAATAAGTCCATTAATTCGCCAATCCGTGCCTCCTATTATCGGTGCTACATAATTGCAGGATTTTAATGATAGCTCTGCTTTGCTAGTTTTCATTACACCTCTCTTATTTTAGCTATCAAGAGACACTAAAAATTAAGATTTACCAAGATGGCTGCTATCTATATATTGTAATATCCCAAATTTTGGACCTAACACTTATGGGAATGAGCCTCATTGATTATGATGTTACCTT
>LPNX010783830.1:132708-288826 GCA_001517045.1 Pseudotsuga menziesii | reverse complement strand
TTATGTTGGGCATGGACCGTGAAGCACATGATTGATGAGATGTTTTGTGTTGAGGGAGGAGCTCTAGGGCACATGGGTAAATTGGTGTTTTCTGTTGAGAAATAAGCTCTGGAGCACATGAGTACTTATATTTGTGTTGACCAAGAAGCTCTCAAGCACATGAGTATTGAGACATTTGTGTGGAGCATGAAGCTCTGGAATACATGAAAAGATAATTTGGAAGTGTTGGGAATAATACCTAGAGCCTTCCATGCTGATGTTGAGCATAAGCTCTGGAACATCAGATCCTTTTCCATTGTATCCCTAGGTGTATCCTACAAGTACATCCCAGCATGAGTGTTGAGCGAAGAGCTCTAGAATTGCACTAAGTTTGTAACTCCCTGTTTTTTAGGGTTGAGTATGGGCTCTGGTAAGCGCTGGGAGTTACTAAAAAGAATTAATGATTCTCGAGTGAAAATCAATCGAGAAAAATATTGATCTCATATGACTTATTTATAAGTGATTAAATGAAATTTCAAATTTATGTATTCTCATCAAGTACTAAAGAACTACCATGTTATATGAGGAAATACAACATGCAAGGATGTTTAGAGTTTACCTACATATGTATTCATTTACCTACATACTCTAGTGACAGATTTCATATTGTGAGCAGAGCCATGTTATAAATAAAAGACTAGTTCAAAATTAAGCTTCAAACATAGAATAATCATACAACACAGTTAACTAAATATAATAAATAGAACCTAACAAATATATATATATATATATATTATGAGGTATAAAATAGAAATATAATTCTAAAGTATCAACACTATAAATACATCTAAGAATAATCATAAAACCAAATTATTAAAGCTAAGTTAAAAACCAGTGAAGACCTCACAAGGTCTACATCATTGTTTAAACCTATTAAGAACTTGAATAAACAATTAAACAATTTTGTATTAATCAAATATCATCAAAAATCCAATCAATAGTCCAAGTATAGATACCATCTAATGGTCAACAATATATTAATACATTATACAAATTATACACATAAATAACCATTGCTTAAAGAACCAATCAAACCCTTAAATAACAATGAATAATAATATAAACCACAAGCCATAAAAAAAAGTCTCTGCATAAATTAAAAAAACCATAATATCATTTATAAAACCATTTATAAATGAACGTAATATAATTTACATTAACCAATTAAAAACCCAATAGTATTCACAGTATTCATTAAAACAACATAAGTGCATAGAGGTCACAAGATCGAATCCCGTGGGCATTAAAGCCCCAAATCGTATCCACTTAAACTAAACCCTCGTCGCAGTAAATGACCCAAGATCGAATCATGTAGGGTCTACTATTATCTTACAAGCCACGACATATAAATTATAAATAAGCTGCCATTAAAATATAAACTCTCTACACAGTGGTCGAAAGACTTGAATCAAATTACATACACTATAATCTATGGCCCTCGGCCTTTTATTATAATAACCAAAATCCCAAACTATTTTAACCCTAACAACATTACCAACAACACCCACTTCTTATTTGCTAGTCACTGGGCTATAATATAGACAACACCCACTTCTTATTTCATAATACATAACAAAAATCGTAAACTTGTCACTTAATTCATCCACAAGACCAATGCATACAATGAAAGAAAAATCCACACAGTCCACGATTTAACAACCATTGAAATCAATGCAGCATAAAATCATAAACATAGTCTTTATAAATCCATCACCAAGTTTACATAGTCATTACCATCATCCATTGCACCATTGCAAGAAATGATGCTTCCCATTGCATTAATATAACCCAAAACAATAATTACAAAATACACAAAGGCTATCGAAGATTTACCCAGGCTCTCTTTGCTGCCCAAAATCACCCTTTAATTACATTCCAATACATTTAAAGCTCATGCCCGAATGTAATCAAAACCCCACAAGAAAACCCCAAGTCTGTCGCTTTACAAAACATAAATCTCGTTCCAGACACAGTCAAACCCCAACCCGAAACGTATCCATGAAAACCAAACTCAAGCTTTTACAAACACGATGAATCACATCTATGTCTTCACCTTTAAGAAAAAGGAGGGACAAGTTTGCACTTGTACAAAACAGGCTTACCCAAATGGGCATGGATTTTCCCATAGTGCTATCAACGAGCCACGAATCCCATTTGTTCGCTATATACTACAACCTGCAAACTTAGAGTGAAAGGCACATGAGAAGTATGAAATATTAAGCCAACTGAAACCACAAATGATTTTAAAAACACAGAACAATCACATACCTATCAAAGCCACTGAAATCAAATTCTTCATACTGCGCAGGAACAGAGTGCAAGAAGCCAAGCTACGAATGACCAAACCCCATCATTGAGCCAATCCCTAAGCTAGGATGCCACAATTCTCCATGCACATTAAAGGAGACACCCTATTTCCCATTAACGTCGTCCAAACCCAAACCCCTATAGTTCATATGCAATACATTATCATATAATTCCATTCCTTGTGATATGCATAAACCCACTATGCATCGTTTACAACTTAGGCTATAATACCTAAAACCATGGCATATGAAATATGCCATGGAATGTTTAAGCCATAGCTTTTACCATGTATTATAAATTATAGCTTTGAAAATCATATAGTAAGAAGGTTATAGGGCATAGTCAAGCCATAAAAAATTTACACCATGATAATTAAGGGTCTCGTAAATAGAAAATATGAGTCACGCAAAATAGTAAGTGTGATAGTGACCTCGTCACTATCATAAACACCATCAACATAATAATAACAATTAGTTTAATGTCACTAGGATATAGCTACAAATGCAAGCACTAGTGATCAAATGCCAATTAGTACCTTCCATTAAGAATTATAAATAAGTTGTATGTTTCCAAGTATACCTACACATAAACAGGACAAGGATGCATTAGTTTGATAGAACTAAGTAAACCTGTTGTGTCAAGTAGAAGTTGTTACCTCTTGGGGTTACAAGGGAAACTAGTCCTGCCACTCCACCCCTTTGTTTCCAAGAACAAAGTTAAGTTAGAACCATGTATACAACAGTAAGAACATGCTATAAATAATGAAGTACGTAAACCAATAACTAACTAACTTACACAGCAATGCGTAACCAAAGTACAATAGTAATCAACGTCACAACAATATAAGTAACATATTAATAACTACATCGAGAAATATGGAAATAGGACATAATAAAATCTTACGACAAAAAAATAGTACTATTGGCCAGGAAAAGTACACAAGGAAGAAGATGGCACACTAGCCAAGAAGGAAAAGTGTGTGCAACAGAGAGGAAACCAGGTTGCAAAGGAAGCAAAGGAACCAGCGCAAAATAATAGAGCATATGCAAGAAAGAGGAAAAGAAAGCTTGCAGGCATGCAAGTAGGTAATGGTCAGAAATTGATAGGACCGAAAAATTGTGGCTGCTAAATACAGGGTAATCTTGCGGATAACGCATGTATGAAGGAATATTTTGTCAGTTAGGATGAAAGTTACTTGTGTCAGTCCCTAACAGCCTGTAACCATTTTTTACGGATGATCATGACCTTTAACTAATGAGCAGTATGTAGTCGACCCTGGATGGTCGTGTAGAAGATATAAATAGGAAGAACCTGTTATGTATAGGGATTGGACATTCGTCATTGTTGTTATAGGTGAATCATTAAGGTCCATTGTTTTGTTGTTTTATTTATCCTGTTAAGGAAGTTAGGGTAAGTAGAAGAGAGGACTCAAAGAAGAGTCTAGTAGAAGTAGAAGGTTGTTGAGCCACGGATCTTGCAGCTATGTGCATAGATAGCTAGAAGTAGAAGGAATCTACAGCTGAGTGCATAGATGGTAAGTAGAAGAGTCGATCTAGGATGTGTGCAGATCAGTAGTAGTAGATAGAAGAATAAAACAAAGAGCATGAGAGCAGAAGATTGAGTCAGAAATACATATCATAAGAATAGTCTGCAGATCACATACTACAAGGTGCTATACACAAATTCTCATGCCAGGTGAAGAGTACCTTGGGGGTTTTTCGCTAGATGAGTTTCCATTTTAATTCTTGTGTTGAATGTTTGATTGATGATGAGTGTTTATGTGAATGTTGAATTATTTTCTTACTATATATTGATTAGTTACAGTTGAATGTATGCACTATCTTGTTAATCAGTGAATGGATGAATATTAAAATCATTGCGGGAATGTTGTGTATAAGTTCATGGTTAAATTCCTAAACTAAAGAATGAGTCACAAGAGGTCTGTCGGTATAAGGAATCAGCTGTGTCGCACCAGTTGCACTAGTTGTGGAGGTTGAGGACAGTGTTGTGTTGTGTGCGCTGACATATAGTTGTGTTTAGTCACGCAGGAATAGACTCCATCGTCCTAATTTCCTTTATCGAGCACCTTGGTTGTGTTCCAAGGGACTATAATTCCCTCACAAACTGTGGAAACATGGTTCTGGAAGTTACCCATTAGATATCTCAGGTGAGACTGCGCCTGCCTCATAGGTGTTACCAACTGAACTTGCTCTATCAAGCTGATGTCTTGTGGTTTATTATTGGTATTGTGGTGTTTTTGAATTGCGGGTCAAAACAAGAAGGTTATAAAGTCCAACAAATGGTTTCGTTACTAGGACCCATAATCAAATGAGTCGAGGGAAATGTTGTGGCATTCGACAAAGAGATAGATAAAATACTGGCTCGAGTCTAAGATGCTATCATTTGCACAAGAAGAAAGCGTAGTAACACGGTTGAGCATAGAAAGATGGGTGGATGAGTACATATATTCTAATATTCATGAGGTATTCTTTGTTGATTTCCCCATTATACTGCATGAATGGTTGTCAAGATTGGTGGCTAGAAAGACAAAATTCTAGAGAAGATAAGTTGTTGAATGGAGTTATCAGTTGGTTTGCGAGGTAACCAGTGTAAGTAACGTGAATTCTAGAGATGTTGATTTTTGGGTCAACAGTACCTTGCAAGGATATATTACCGAGTTTGCAGTAGATACTATAACCTCATATAGAGAAGCTGAAATAAATTTTTTCCAAGGACCTCGAAGAAGATATTTGTTATCTATCAGTACATGGACCAAAATGCTTGTCTATGAGAAGGGTATCTTGCAGTTGAGTGGTTGAGTCACAAATGACCTATTAAGAAAATGGTAAAGGATGAGTTGAAATGTTACTTGGAAGTACAGAACCTGAACAAGAAGATAGAGTCCTAAGGAGTGGAAGGAGATTCAGGGCAGTAAAGACAAGGAAAATTGAAGAAGGAAGACAAAATACTAGCCTGTTCGAGGAGAGTGAACAAAAAATTGAGTCATAGAGAAGTGAATGATCTTGCAATGAACAGGAGGACTATAGCCCGATTTCAGAGGTACCATAGGATTATGAATATTCTATAGAGACACCGATGTTAAGACGCAACTACATCACACCAATAATATCACCAGAGGTAAGATCTAGAGTCTCATCTCTAGAAAGGACTGCTAATACTGATAGTGATAGCCCTACGAATATTGAGAAATATGGTACGCCTCCTTTCAATCCCTTACCAATAAACCTCGACACCAACTCAATGGCTGGATAAGATATTTAGTTACCCACATTCAATGGAAATGGATCAGAAGATCGAGAGCATCATTGGCTCCTCTATGAAGTCATTTGGATGGTTCATTTAGTCCACAATGCAGACATAAAGAAGGCGTAGATGATCATGACTCTAAGAGGTCGTGTGTTGGATTGGTATATGAAGTTCTGTGTTGAACCAACTAAAACAATGCAGAAGACTCTGGATGAGATCCAAGCCACAATGATCTCTGAGTTTAGAAAAGTGAAGTCTAAGTTGTAGTGCATTACTGAGATCAAGGAGATAAAACAAGCACTGACAGAGTTAGTATGGGACTTTAACCAGCGCTTTAAAACTTTGATGGCCAAGGTGAGTTTCCAAATGTCAGATGTGCAACATAAAGAGTGGTTTATTACTGCATTATTACCACACATTTGAGGGCTGTTAATGTAACAAAATATCGAGTCGTAGATAGAATCATTAGAGTTAGCAATAAAGATAGAGGCCTCGCCAATTGGCGACTTTTACACAAGGATGGTATAGATTCAGTCACAGTTGGCTAATCTAACAATACAGATTCAAGACATTAAGAAGGGTAAAGAAGCACAAGAATATTTATGGTGCACAAAATGTAGAATAGACGAACATAATAAGGATAATTGTTTGACCTTCATGAATTATGTCTCATTCAGTGTGCCAAACCCATTAAATGGCCATGGACTACCCTGGTGTCACACATGCCAGTCTAGAGGGCATCACGAAGAACAATGTTTATATTTGCAAAAAATTGTAAGTACTTCGACAAACCTCTTCTATAAATTTTGTAAGTCAGTAGAGAATGACGAGAAGGATTGCAGGGCATACCAGCTTCTGAAGGAAAAAATCATCGATACCTACTTAATGAAAAATGAGGGGCACGCTTAGGCTGAATAGGTGCAAGCATCGTATCAGCCTTCACCATTACCACTCAATCAATATCAAAACTCGTATCAACCTCAGTATGCACATCAGAATCCATATGAAAAACAAATTCACTACCAATCGCACTAACTGCAGAATCAGAATGCGCCACAACAACCACACCTGCAGGGAAGGGGTGGTGCAAACTTCAGAGGAAGAGGCAAAGGAAGAGGTTTTGGTAGAGGAAGAGGTAAGGTTACAAGATATAATTGTGGACAACCAGGTCACTATGCCAGATATTTCCTGGAACCTGCAGAGACATGTTCATATTGTAAAGGGAAGGACCATAATGTGGAGCAATGTCCTCAGTTGATTGCAAAATGGAAAGAAAATACTATCATAGGACCTATCCCTGCACAAAACCCAAATCCAAATACGAATATTAATGTTCATATGATTTCAGTGGAACCACAAGATCTGAATTTCATTGTCATAACACGAGGAGGTGATGCGAATGGAGTGGATTAGGATAAAACACAAGAACAATTGCAGCCATAGGTATAGCCAGTGATGCAGAAAAAGGAGCCATTCGACATTCAAAAATATAAGGAAGTATTCTTGGACGTGTGACCAGAATTTGTGGATCCAGAAGTACCATCGAAATCTGAAGAAGTCAAGGATATTCCTGAGTAGTTTCAGCGCATATTCCAGAAGAAGGTCCCACAAAAGGTTAGTCAACTCAAATCCTTTTTGTCAAGTTGCTTAACGCTAATACAAGATAAAGATGTTATTGCAAAACTACAAGAAATGATAGAAGAGATACCCATAGAGCCATGAACTGAAAAGAAAGTTAACCAAGTGAGAAACAAGTTCAAAACTAGCCATGAGTTAAGAATGACTGCGCAGATAGGTGACTATGGCATGGATTATATCATCCTAGACCTAGGGTCTGATGTTAATATTTTGACGCGACAATGTTGGGAAAGTATGGGAAATCCACGCTTGAACTGGTCCCCTGTCCAGCTGTGACTTGCAAATTAGGTGAAGGTCATACCCATTGGTTGGTTGAGTCAGGTCCCTATTGACATTAAAGGATTGTACACATTTGCAGACTTTGAAGTCATTAACATTGTTGATGACAAGAACCCATATCCCACCCTGCTAGGAATATATTAGTCCATAGACAATCTGACCATTATAAACTTCAAGAAAAGGATTCTCTCATTTGAAGATGATGAGATGAGGATAGTATCACCTATTGATCCATTAGAGGGCCATAGATACATCAAGCCTGGCTTTAATGAGGAACATGGAAACTATCTCAACTAGATCTATAATGTCACTACCATGCAAGAAGACTACATCAATATGACTACAGATGGAAACCTAAGCTGAAATATTGCTAGCTCCTACACATCTGACTCATGGGAGGCCTTGGATAATTGTAAAAATAGACTACATGAATTTTGTATGTGGAGGTGCACAAGAATTAGAAGGTCTGTGCGACGGGAGGAGAATGAGCTGTGAGAGATACCTACCTATGAGGGTTTACCTAACCTTGAAACCTTCTTAACTAAGTTCTAAGGACTTGTAATAGAGTCACAGCAGTTGTATGTGCTAGACAATGTGCTAAAAGCTACACCCACTAGATGGTGGGGTGCACATAAGAAATCTATAATGGACCAGCCACATTGCAAAAAGTTGATGGAATTCAGGTTTGGTGAAGAGGTCACCCTCTTAAATCACAAATATTTAGGATTGGCGAACCTAGTTGAACATCTTAACCATTGTCGCATGGTATTTGTAAAATATCTGCGATAGGAATGGGTACATCATTTCATACATACATTGGAAATGACACCTAGAACCTGGTATGCATCCATGGAATTGCGACAAGGAACCCAATATTGGGAAGGTATTTCTAAGCAGTTTCTACATACATTTGAATTCGTAGATGAGCACCCTACAGTTGATGATGTGCTTCAGATGATAAAGGAGAAGATATTTGCTGAGATTCTTGTCGAAGAGGCTATCTCTCACCAGTGTAGTGCAACCATCCAGCAATGGATGGCTTTCTATAATCTAGCTAGAGACCCAGATAATGATCCAACTAATATATACATACTGGAATCAGAGGGCACACGAGAAGTGGAAGGAAGTTGCATTTCAAGTGACCAGTTCCTCAAGCCCTTAAAGATAAAGAAAGTAAACATTGGCTCTCCAGAGAACCTAAATCTCACCAATATAGGAGATTATTGGGATGAAGAGACAGTTGCGAAGATCATGGATTTACTGCATGAATATCAAAACCTATTCCCTACCAACTTTTCAGAGATTAAGGGGATAGTAGGAGATTTAGGGGAGATGAAAATACCCTTGCAACTAGATGCTAAACCAAGTAAGAAACAATCATATAGGATGAACCCCAAGTATTAAAAACGGGTAATAGCATAATTGGATTGTATGCTTGAAGAGGGAATCATCGAACCTATTGAAGAATTAGAGTGGATCAGCCCTATAGTGATCCAAGATAAGAAGATAATAGGAGAAGTCAGGATTTTCATCGACCTGAGAGAGCTGAAAGATGTAGGCTTGCACGATCCATTCCCAATGTTAACACCTCTATGTTTAACAGTTGAGAAAGAAGTGTGATCGAGAAATGATAAAAGGATACATAAAATTGGCAAAGTTTGATAGTCTTGATTCCATTATTAAAATGCGCATTTTGGTTAATTCGTTACACAATCTAAAGGTGTAAATTTATGAGTGTGAAAATATACGGTTTAAAATGGATCTGCTAGGAAAAGTTGCATAGGAGATAAATTTTGATGGAAAAGTGGAAGTGGTTAACAAGGTAGAAAGATCAACGACTAAGAAATAAAGTGAATAAAATCTACGGTTGTGAGACAGTCCGCGGAGTAAATATGCATGCTTGAAAAAATGAGAAAGGATAGCGGAATAGGTACAACCTATTTTGATCCAACGGTTTAGACAAAAAGTGAAATATTATCAACAATCATTATTCATTCTAGAGTGCAAAGCTGTGAGATGATTAAAAAGGAAGAGTGGTAGCGGAATTTAAACCGCTTCCCACGTGGTGACTTTGGGTAAGTTCCGTGGAGGAAAGCAATAAAGGAAAAACCGCTTGATAAGGGATCTGTAATAGTCTATTATATAATAAATGAAGTTGACCTAGGTAAAAGTCATTTCAATTGCACGCTGTGGGTGAAAGAGAAGTAGACAGTGCACCATCTTTTCCAAACTCAACTTCTACGTATCCACATTTACAGGTAATCCTTGAAACACTGAAACTTTGTTCAAATAATTGTCTCCATTGTTTATTATGGAGAAGGAATAGGGTTTAAGAGCATTATGCAGAGTCTTGGATGAGAGAGAAGAGGTTGTTGTCAATAGGGAAAGGAATGTATGTGACCCTGTTCTGTCAGCTAACAGTGTATCAGTTTCAAAGGAGCACTTGTGGTAGTATAATTTGCAAGGGAATGATATTCTGAATGTCTACAGTTCTTTCTCATATTATTTTGCGATTCAACAAACCCTACCTTTTCCTGAATTTGTCGAGTGGTGCGCGAACAGTTATTCTTCCTCCGAAAGAGTTATTATGAGCCACAACACGTGAAAAATACTTTGTAAAGTTGATGTTAAAACTGTTCGTGGGATATTAAGTCTTCCTGATAATTTCACTGATAGCTGTGAGTCCTTGAATGAGTAGGTCTTAATTGAAATGTATAAAAATTGTAGAACTGAAGTAAAATGCCAATGTTTATCCAATAGTTAGAAAGGTGGTCAGTTGTTAGAAGGACTTTTTCTTCCATTCAATTTTAACATTTTCAAGAAGGAAGTACAGTTGGTCATGTCTTTGGTTAGTCAAATTCTGAGTTTGGATAGTGATATTCATATTAGTGAAGTCATCTAAGGTTTCTTATTGAGTATAGGTTCAATTGACCCCGAGTCCCATTTAATCCATTTTTTTAATCTTGATGAGTATCTAGCCGAGGTTATCCATGCCCAGTTGGTCGAATTCCCCAAAGTCAGGCTCTTTAGATATCAATCATATTTACTAAACATGCTGTTGTGTTCTAATGTGTCGGAATTCCAGTTTTTGTCCACCATTTTCTCTCCAGATCTCCCAAAACAAATTAAAATGTTTGAGTTTGTAAATACAATCATGGCCAAGATTTATAAATTGTTGTTTGATGATGTCTTACCAAGGTTGTTAGAAGAAATGATACTTATGCTACAGTCTTCCTCATAAGACAAAACAAGAGATTGGTTCCCATATAAAGATTTTATTGTTCTGAGAGTGTATGGGTTCACTGAGGAACCATACATGTTACCTGTTTTTCTAACTCCAAGAATATTCGCACTTGATTTTATGAGATAGAGGTTATGTGCAAACGAAGAACATTTTGGGGCATTTAAAAAGTATTCCAATGTTAAATTTCCTCTCAAAGTTGGTTCGTTTATTTTTAAAATTAAAAGCACCTTGTTGTTCGTAGAGAAGTTGTTAGAAGTTATGGATTTTCATAAGGAGCAAAGAATAAATTATTATCCACATCACATTATTTCTCAGAGGAAGCAGTTAAACAAAAATAAACCATTTGATCATCAAATGATTGAAGGCTTAGATAAAATAGCTAATTTGGCCTATTTTGAAGAAAATTCAGAAGTTGATGAAGACATGTGTTGCAGTTCGTGATACCTTGCAGTCACTTAGTTTGTTATAATCAAACAATCTGTTGTTTGAATCAAAGCATGTAGTTTTTATTCCTAGTTATTAGGGATATGGTTACAAAAACTTCGATTAACAGATTATTTGGTTATTGATCTTCTTGGGAAGAAACTATCTTTGTATATATTTGAATTTATTTGATGTATTGGGGGTTGGAACCCATATGTTTGGACCGATGTTTTTGAGAACTTATGATTTTTGAATAAAATAACAGATCCGAATGCTGGTTGATCTTCAAATATTCTTGTGTCGTTTATGTTACAGTCTGTGCTTTCTTTCCATGTGATTGTATTCTAAGTGTTTACCTTCCATTCTATTTTCTTTCATATATGAACATAGTGTTTAATAGCTTTAGAATTCATACATGTTATGATCTGGCTATTGTTTCAGATATTTCACAAATATTTCTTCTAAAGTTGATATGGAATTCATCTTGTGATGCTCTGTATTGATGGACTGTTCATGTTTCTCTCTTATCGCCTAAAAATCAATGAATGACTATGACTGGATGATTATCTCACCTTTGTTGGGATTCAGTGTATGAAGATTTGAATTATCTTTATCTATTTGACTCCATTGTCCAATGGTTATATGTGTTGTTTCAACCATCTGCATAACTTAAAGTATTGATTCCAATATCTGGACTTGTTAAATTTATATCTGAGAGATCCCTCTCTATAAAGAAAAGCCAGTTTATTTCTAAAGTGGTTTTTGTTGTTACCTTAAGATTACCTTTCACAACCTTGGGTATATTTTGAGTGATAAAAAATTGGCGCAGTTGCTGGGGAATGAAGGTGCAAATCAGCCCTGGGAGGAACGAGAAAGTTTATAAAGATCAAGAAAGATTTCTGTGGGAAAACATGATTTTTTGTTAGTGAAGAAGGTTGTATATTTTCCCAGGCAATTCCAGTTTAAGATTATTTCAATATTTCAAAAGACATTCTGGCTTCGAAAAGACATACACGAGGTAATTCTGATACTGAATTTTTACGAAGTTTGGAGGATCTAGAAAAATTATTTAAGAAAAAAGACAAAGAAAAAATAGATATTTCTCTGTTTGGTGCATCATCTTCTCAAGATTTTCATAGCATCCTTGATCAAGAATGAGAAATTAATATTGAAAAGGGTTTGTTGAAATCTAAATCTAAATCTGATCTTAAAAACGTTGAATTTAACCCCCGTAGATTAGAATATTATTTACTTGATTCCCTTTGGAGAGATATTCAATAGTTTGCAAATGTTGAAGAGGCACTTATTTTTCAAAATATTCAAAATTCCTCAGTCCCTCCAAATCCACCTAGGCCAATGGCAGCCAAGTTTTCTCCTTTACGTTTACCTGTTGTATTGCATGATCTTCCCCAAAATTATTCCTAGAGAATTTATTTATTTGAAGGAGAAATAGGCAAATTTGTGGTAATTTATATGGATGGCATCACAGTTTATTCAAGGTCTGATAGAGAACATATTCATCATTTGGAAAAAGTTTTCATAAAATGCAGAAAATTTGGTATATCATTAAATCCAAAAAAATCAAATTTTGCATTGGAAGAGGGAAAGTTGTTGGGCCACATAATTTCAAAGGATGGAATAAAGATTGATCCTAATAGAGTCAGTGCAATTTTGAAGGTAGGAGAACCAAGAAGCAAAAAAGAAATACAATCATTCTTGGGACAAGTAAATTTTTTGAGAAGGTTCATTCCTAGTTTTGCTTAAATATTAATGAATATCACAAATATGTTGAAAAAGGGTCATGAAATAAAATGGACAGCAGAGGATAAGAAATATTTTAAAGAAATAAAACAAGCTATTTTGGAGGCTCTTATGTTGGTGAGTCCAGACTTCACTAAATATTTCTTAATATTTTCATATGCTTCAGAACATACTATTGCTGCAGTTTTGTTACAGAAGAATAATGAGAACATGGAGCAACCTATAGCTTTTTTCAGTAATATGTTGAGAGATGGGGAACTAAAATATGATATTATGGAGAAGCAAGCATATGCTTTAGTTAAAGCATTGAAAGATTTCAGGGTGTATATTCTTCATTCACATATAATTGCTCATGTTCCAACCAGTGCAGTAAAAGGGATTCTCACATAGCCTGACCCAGAAGGAAAAAGAGTGAACTGGATAGCAACATTACTGGAGTATGACATAGAAATTAGACCTACCAAGCTGATTAAAGGGCAGGGATTGGAAAAAATGTTGATAGATTCAAACCGTGAATCTTTACAGCTCAATTTCTTATCTAGTCAATCTCATCAGTTTGATATAGGGGTGGAGGTAATGATTGAATTCGCTACATCTCCATGGTATTCTGATATTGTTCATGTTCTTCAAAATTTACAAGCTCCTGCGGGATTAAGTAAAACAAGAGCAAGATTGGTGAAGTTGAAAGCTGCTAAGTTTTGTATTTTAAATCAATACCTTTATTGGAAAGATCTTGGAGGTGTGTTACTTAATTTTCTTTTAGAAAATGAAGCCCATCACACATTAAAAGATTTCCATAAAGGAGATTGTGGAGGACATCATTCTTGGAAGGTGACATCAAACAAAATTTTGAGAGCAAGTTTCTATTAGCCATCATTGTTTTCAAACGTGTACAAAGAAACTAGCACATGTCATCAATGGCAGATTTTTTATGGTAAAAGAAAGGTAATTCCCCTCCCTCTTAATCCAATAATAGTAGAAGCTCCTTTTCAGTAGTGGGGTTTGGATTTCATTGGAGAAATAAACCCAAATTCTTCAGGACAACATAAACAGATTTTGACAGCCACGGATTATTTCACAAAATGGATTGAAGCAATACCTACTATTGAGATAGTAATTATGGATTTTCTTGAATAAAATATATTGGCTAGGTTTGGGTGCCCTAGAAGAATAGTGATTGATAATGCATCAGCTTTCAAAATAAAAAAGATGATTAATTTTTGTCATAAATATCATAGCAGCTTAAATCATTCAACTGCTTACTACCCATAAGGAAATGGATTGGCCAAGTCTTCTAATAAGAGCCTGGTAAGGATTATTAAGAAGTTGTTAGAAGATAACAAGAGAGCTTGGCACACCAAGCTTAAGTATGCTTTATGGGCTGATAGAATTAGCACTAAAAGAGCGATTGGAATGTCTCCTTTTCAATAGGTATATGGAATCGAAGTCATTTTTCCAGCATCATTGGGTGTTCTAGTTATGAAATATTTTCAGGAGAAATAGGAAGAATCAAACCACATGTAGAGAAGAATAAACCAAATCATTGAAATAGAGGTGCAAAGGAATAAAGCTTATGATAAAGTGCAGATACACCAGATAAAAATGAAAAATACTTTTGATAGAAGGGTGAAAGAAGAACAGTTCCAAATTGATGACCTGGTGTTAAAATGGGATGCTCCTAAGGAAGATAAACATGGAAACTTTGACCACATGTGGGTAGGCTCTTATGTTATTGCAGGTCACAGAGGGGGAAATGCATTTATTCTGGAATATCCAAATGGGGTTTCGTTGGAGAGTAACCCTATCAATGTAATATTTTTGAAGCATTACATGTCTTAAGGTGAAGGGTAAAATTTGTACCATAGTTTGTAAATTTTATTTTCTTGAAAGCAATACAGATGGTGAACCAAATATTTTTAGAGCCTAGAGTGAAGGCCCTAAGATTTAGGAGGTTAGCCATTTTTATTTATTTAGAAAATATATATCAAAGAAAAAGTAAAAATTTTGGAGGTTTGGATACAAAAGTTAGAGACAGGCACGTGGTCTACAAGTTCTTTGATACCTCACAGGGATGATATCATCCCCAGTTGGAGCCAGTTGTTAACACCTGTATGTTGAACAGTTGAGAAAGAAGTATGATCGAGAAATGATAAAAGGATACATAAAATTGGAAAAGTTTGATAGTCTTGATTCCATTATTAAAATGTACATTTTGGTTGATTCGTTACACAATCTAAAGGTGTAAATTTATTAGTGTGAAAATCTATGGTTTGAAAAGGATCCGCTTGGAAAAGTTGTGCAGGAGATAAATTCTGATGGAGAAGCAGAAGTGGTTAATGAGGTAGAAAAATCAATGGCTAAGAAATAAAGTGAATAAAATATGCGGTTGTGAGACAGTCCATGGAGAAAAGATGCACACTTGAAAAAATGAGAAAGGCTAGTGGAATACGTACAACCGATTTTGATCCAACGGTTTGGACAAAAAGTGAAATCTTATCAATGGTCATTATTCATTCCGGAGTGCAAACCTGTGAGATGATTCAAAAGGAAGTGTGGTAGGGGAATTTAAACTGCTTCCCACATGGTGACTTTGGGTGAGTTCCACGGAGGAAAGTGGTAAAGGAATAACCACTTGATAAGGGCTCCGGAATAGTCCATTGTATAAAAAGTGAAGTTAACCTAGGTAAAAGTCATTTCAATTGCACGCTATGAGTGAAAGAGAAGTGGACAGTGCGCCATATTTTCCAAAGTCAACTTCTGCGTATACATAGTTACAGGTAAGCCTTGAAACACTGACACTTTGTTTGAAGAATTGTCACCATTGTTTATTATGGATAAGGAACAAGGTTTAGGAGTATTATGTAGAGTCTTGGATGAGAGAGAAGAGGTTGTTGTCGATAGGGAAAGGAATGTATGTGACCCTGTTCTATCAGTTGGTAGTGTATCAGTTTCAAAGGAGCATTTGTGGTAGTATAATTCTCAAGGGAATGATATTCTAAATGTCTGCTATTCTTTCTCATATTATTTTTCTATTGAACAAACCCTACCTTTTCCTGAATTTGTCGATTGGTGCGCGAATAGTTATTCTTCCTCCGAAAGATTTATTATGAGCCACACCATGTAAACAATTATTTGTAAAGTTTATGCAAAAACTATTCGTGGGATATTGGGTCTTCCTGATAATTTCCCTGATAGCTGTGAGTCTTTGAATGAGCAGGTCTTAATCGAAATGTATAAATATTATAGAACTGAATTCAGATGCCAATTTTTATCCAATATTCTGAAAGATGGCCAATCGTTAGAAGGTCTTTTTCTGCCATACAATGTTAACATTTTTAAGAAGGAAGTACAGTTGGTCATGTCTCTAGTCAGTCAAATTTTGGTTTTGGATAGTGATATTCATATCAATGAAGTCATCTTAGGTTTATTACTGAGTATAGGTTCAATTGACCCCAAGTCCTATTTAATCCATTGTTTTAATCTTGATGACTATTTAGCCGAGGTTATCATACCTAGTTGGTCGAATTCCATAAAGTCAAGTTCTTTAGATATCAATCATATTTACTGAACATGCTGTTGTGTTCTAATGTGTAGAAATTGCAGTTCTTGTCCACCATTTTCTCTTCGGATCTCCCAAAACAAATTAACATGTTTGAGTTTGTAAATACAATCATGGCCAAGATTTATAAATTGATGTTTGATTATGTCTTACCAAGGGTGTTAGAAGAAATGAGACTTATGCTACAGTCTTCCTCAGAAGACAAAACAAGAGATTGGTTCCTGTATAAATATTTTACTGTTCTAAGAGTGTATGGGTTCACTGGGGAACCATACAGGTTACCTGTTTTTCTGACTCCAAGAATATTCGCACTTGAGTTTATGAGACAGAGGTTATGTGCAGAAGAAGAACATTTTGTGGCATTTAAAAGGTCTTCCAATGTTAAATTTCCTCTCAAAGTTGGTCCTTTTATTTTTAAAATAAAAGTGCCTTGTTGGTCATAGAGAAGTTGTTAGAAGTCATGGATTTTTAGAAGGAGCAAAGAATAAATTATTATCCACATCACATTATTTCTTAGAGGAAGCAGTTAAACAAAAATAAACCATTTGATCATCAAACTATTGAAGGGTTAGATCAAATAGCTAGTTTGGCCTATTTTGAAGAAAATTCAGAAGTTGATGAAGACAGGTGTTGTAGTTCGTGAAGCTGTTTGTTCTGGATACCTTGCAGTTACTTATTTTGTTATAATCAAACAATCTGTTGTTTGAATCAAAGCATGTAGTTTTTATTCCTAGTTATTAGGGATATGGTTAGAAAAATTTTGATTAACAGATTGTTTGGTTATTGATCTTCTTGGGAATAAACTATCTTTGTATATATTTGAATTTATTTGATGTATTGGGGGTTGGAACCCATATGTTTGGACCGATGTTTTTGAGAAATTATGATTTTTGAATAAAATAACAGAGCCGAATGTTGGTTGATCTTCAAAAATTCCTATGTTGTTTATGTTACAGTCTATGCTTTCTTTCCATGTGATTGTCTTCTAAGTGTTTACCTTCCATGTTGTTTTCTTTCATATCTGAACATAGTGTTTAATAGCTTCAGAATTCATACATGTTATGCTCTGGCTATTGTTTTAGATATTTCACAAATATTTCTTCTAAATTTGATATGGAATTCATCTTGTGATGCTCTATATTGATGGATTGTTCATGTTTCTCTCTTATCTCCTGAAAATCAATGAATGAATGTGACTAGATGATTATCTTTCCTTTGTTGGGATTCTGTGTATGAAGCTTTGCATTATCTTTATCTGTTTGACTCCATTTCCCAATGGTTATATGTGTTGTTTCAACCATCTGCATAACTTAAAGTATTGATTCCAATATCTGGCCTTGTTAAATTTATATCTGAGAGATGCCTCTCTGGAAAGAAAAGCCAGTTTATTTATAAATTAGTTTTTGTTGTTACCTTAAGATTACCTTTCACAAACTTGGGTATATTTTGAGTGATAACACCCACACCATTTATAGATGAAGTACTTGAAAGTGTTGGTAGGAAATAGATGTATTCATTTACTGATGGCTTCTCGGGCTATCATCAAGTCAAAATCACACAAGAGGAGCACCACAAAATGACATTTGTCATAGAATGCAGATGCTACCATTATACGGTAATTCCCTTTGGACTCAATAATGCACCTGCTATTTTTTCTAGAATAGTAGTTTCTTCTTTTAAATATTTTATTCATAAATTTCTTGAGGTATACTTTGATGATTGGATTGTATTTGGTCTAGTAAGAGACCATATTGAGAGTCTGCACATGATTCTAGACCACTGTCGCCAGTCTCATATTGCTCTTAATTCAAAACAATGTATATTCTGTGCACCATTTGGTGTGCTGTTGGGTCACGTAGTATGTTGCGACGGTATTTTAGTTGACCCAACAAATATTGTGATTATTCTTGATTTACCACCGCCAACATTAGTCATGCAACTCAGATCAGTGCTAGGACATACAGGGTACTACATAAAGTTCATCAGAGGATACAAATTGATCACTGCACCTATGGAGAAACTGTTGAAGAAAGACGCAAAGTTTCAATGGACAACAACCTTCCAGGAAAGCATGGATAAATTGAAGAATGCAATGGCCACTACGCCAATACTTGTATTGCGAAACTGGAAGAAATACTTCCGCGTGCATTTTGACGTGTCTTCTGTCGTGATCAACATAGTATTGACCCAACCAGGAGAGGGTGTGCTTAACCACCCTATTGCTTTTTCTAGAAGGAAACTATCCACAACAGAAAAAAACTACACAACAATAGAAAGAGAAGGCCTCACTATGGTCTATGCGCTCCAAAAGTTCAGACACTATTTGTTTGGTGGCCATTTTCAGATGTACACTGACCATTCAGTGCTGAAATACCTAGTCAACAAGCCAGTGTTGGGGGTGGGGGGGGATATTTAGATGGCTTCTTCTATTTCAGGAATTCAATTTTGAGGTCATAGTAAAACCTGGTCGACTGAATGTCGAGCTATACCACATGTCAAGGATAGGAAGTTGTGAAGAACCAACTAGCTTGGAAGATAATTTTCTTGATGCGCAACTATTTGTGATTGACATGATGGACAATCATAACACTAAGTTTAACTCCATCATCCACTTTTTGAGCACAAGATATACACCTGAAGGAATGTCAACTAATCGAAAGAAACAATTGGTTGTCAAAGATGTTGACTATACATAAATTGTTGGGCATTTGTATAAGTTGGGTGCAGATGAAGTACTGAGTCGATGTGTCTTTGACTATGAACGACCCTGGGTTATGAGTGAAGCACATGCTGGTGTTGCAGGAGGACACTATGCAGGAAAATAAACTGTGCATAAGATATTGTAGGTGGGATTATGGTGGCCAATCATACACATAGATACTAAAATTTTCTGCAAGAATTGTGATATATGCCAAAGAATAGGAAAACCATCGCACCGCGATGAGATGTCGCTTGCACCATAGATAACACTTCAAGAATTCAATAAGTGGGAAGTTGATTTTGTTGGACCAATCAACCCACCAAGAAAGAGAACTAATGCATGCTACATTGTCACTATGATGGACTATTTGACTAGATGGGCTGAAGCCGCACTTATTAAATATTGTACCACTGCAACTATGGCAAAGTTTTTATTTGAAAATGTAGTCTTCAGATTTGGATTTCCAAAAATTTTACTAAGTGACCAAGGTACTCATTTTGTTAACAAAGTGACCGATGAGCTAACTGCAAAGTTTTCGATCCAACATAAGAAGATAACACCCTATCATTGCCAGGTGAATGGAATGGTCAAAGCCTTCAACAAGATCCTAGAGAATGCATTCACCAAGGTATGTAATGTGCGCCGAGATGATTGGGATTAAAAAGTCTCAGTTGTGTTATGGGTGTATCACACAACTTGAAAACGACTCACAGGGCACACTCCATTTAGACTAGTATATGGATAGGAAGTTATGCTACCAATGGAGTACATTGTACTGAGTCTAAGGATTGTTATGTTGACAGAGATGCTATTGAATAAAGGTTGTCACAACTCCTTTAGATGGAAGAAGAACACTTCATCGCAGGATTTCATCAAACAGTTAAGAAGAAGCAACAGAAAGCATGGCATGATCACCATATCATAGTTAAGCCATTCAAAGTCGGAGGACTTGTGTTGTTGTATGACGACAAATTCTTCAAACACCTAGGCAAGTTGAAGACACATTGGTTAGGACCATTTAGGCAGTAAAAATGTAGAAACCAGATGGAATGTATGTCGTAGGTATGGTGAATGGAAGTCGCTTGAAACCCTGCTATGATGGTCATAACATCCCTGGCTAGAGTCACAAAAAAAAAAGATGAGAGGCCAAGAGACATAACCTGTTCTATTGCATGTCTGCGACAGAACCAATACAAAGCGTAGGAACAAGACCTAAGCACACGAGAAGAAAAAAAACATAGTAAAAGGAAGCAAGTACTACAAAAAGCAGAAATGATAGTCTGGATGACATTAAAATGTGAATATTCAGCAATGGAAGAAGCTATTATGACAGTTGAGACTCATAAATTTGAAAAGATACGAGGAGAATGACGGCATGGCTTTGGGTCCTGTCAAAGCCACCCTTGGCATAATTTCCATAACTGTGCTGACAGCTATAGTGAAGCACTCGAGCTACTGAGTTAATGAAGTAACACATCGATCAATAATCCCATGTGATTGATTAGACATCAACCTCCCTTTTTCATGACCACTACAAGACGCGATAGTGGGTATAAGTATAAGGATTTTCCTTCAAGCATCCTTTTACACACAGTGAGAGAGCAAGAGAACCAGAGCCAAGATTTTGTAGAGCTGAAGTCTATCATAGACTGAGTTGACATTAATGGTTATAGATATTCTGAGTGATAGCGAGCTGTTTGATGCAACCATTAGCTCAAGCATCCTAATTGAGGAAGATATAGAATCACTTGAGATACAGCAACCAGTACCAAAAATGGATCTTGACCCGATGGAAAGAACAAGGAAGAAGCCTGAATAGGTGCTAGCACCTACCCATATTCTGACCCCTTGAATACACCCTATACCTTCCTCTACTCAAGGACCACAAGCTATAGCTGCACAACTAGTTAGGGAGCTGAGACAAGTTGGCAAGAGAGCATAGAGAGAGGTGTTTGGACCACCACTACCACCACCACCAATGAGAAAACACAAATCTATCATTGTTGTATAAATCCTAGGGAAAGCACCATTAGAGGAATACCTAGAGGGAGAACACCTCATCTAATAGGACCCACCACTGCGCACAGATGTGGATGCTGAAATGGAAGAGAAAGACTTCACACACTATGTTTGGCCTAGGAGAGTTGAAGCGAAGTAGGTGATGCTTCCGAAGAAAGCATCCACAATGTTAGTTTCACCCAATATCCCTACTAAAGAATCTGATACCAAATATATCCAACTTGACATTTGAAGATGTCGACACTCACTTGCAGCTTGGCTTGGAGATAAGCAACTGCATGACTACCAAAGACGGACCTACTCAAGTGCGGGTCTTAGTACCGATGCAGTGGGATAATGTCATCACCAATGCAAGATTGGTGGAATTTTTTTTCATGCTTCATTTCAGCCACAGTATTTTGGAAATTGAACCCAAGAGATAGATCAATTACACTCACAAAATTGATAATCAAACATGCAAAATTCAAACAAAAAGGAGACTGAAATTGGAGCATAACTTAATCATGTATTGAATAAGTCTACATAATCCAACCAAATGAAGTAATAGGATTCTAAACTATATAGTTACATGAGAGATTCAAAAGAACTAGGTTTCTATTTGAATTGGTTAAAAAGAATGCTTACTATATCAAGTCAAATCCCCCATAGGTGGAAAAAGGACTTTCCAAATCCATGAATATCCTCATGAATTAGCTAAATAAAGTGGGAAATCTAATAAGTGGTTTAAATACAACTCATTCATGCTTTTTTTTTTTAGAAAAGAAAGGAGGTGTTGCTGCTGCAACTTTTCTCCCCAAATCTCTTAAATTTTGGGCCCCTCCTCATAAATGAATATCGCTTCAGGTTGTTTCATCCTTGAGGTGTCATCGGTCATGCTTTAAGTCTAGATGTTTGAACAATTTATATATAGTCTGTTCCCAGAATTTGTTTGCACTTGAATTCTTGCAGCGGGTCGCATAGTCGGGTTTAGTTTTGCCAATTGTCTTTGATAAGCCGTCGTTTTGAAAATGAAATGGTCCTTGACTGTTGTTGATTTTTAAAGGCTTTCGAACACTTAATTTTTCTGTTAAATTGGCTACTTTTGTTCTTTTTCCCTCCACCATTGCGGCTCCCAAAACGGGTTAGCATCCAAAGTCCAAATCGCTCCGACGTCCGTTTCGTATTTGTCTTCAATCGCTTGCACGTAGCTTTTACCCTTCTGTCGTTGCAGCTGGGAAAGCTATTGGGCTTCCGATTCGAATGTCTTTTGACGTCCGATTAAGCCCTCCCCCACCCACATTTCACATCATTTCAGTGCTTGTCTTTACGCCGTTATGGCTGGGAAGTCCTTTTGGCATCCGATGTCAAAGTCACCCGATCTCCAATGGAGTTTTCTCACCCACAGCTTTGAACCGCGCCTCTTAGTATTCTTTTCCTTCCACCATTGCGGCTGATCCAATCCTTTGAATTTTGATGTCAGTATCCTTCTGAATTCCACCATGGTGGACCAGGCCATTTGTTTTGTGGAGAAGTTGTTTCAGTTTGTATAATCCACCGAATGGATAATACACGTGGGTTAATTGCAGGTGTGCGTAAGGAGATGATGCGTGAAGACATAGAAGAACAGTTTAGAAAAAATTGAAATGACACTGACCAGATCACTGAAAGGGCCCTCGAAGCGGAAGACAAAGTCAATAATGCTAAAGGCATGAACCTGACTGCTGGCCCGTTACTAAAAAGAATCATGAGTGCATACAAACAACTCAAAAAAATACGAAACGCTGGGGAAACCGAAAGGTCATGCGTTGGGGGAAACCCAAAAGATTTACTATTTTGTTTAAATACTGTAAAGGGAGAATTTACAGGGGATTTTTCCCTGAGAAAATTTGTAAACTCTTTTCCTTGTAAGAGGAACTACTTCGTTTTACAGTCAGAAAGTACAACTTTTTCCTGTTGGAGAGAGAAAAATGTGGAATGTATCAATGCGACTAAATGAATAATGTTGAAGAGGAACTATTTCATTTTCAGCTATGTTTCATTTACTATGAGAGTATTTAACTTCCTGAACCTATTTTCTTGTTGAATGTTCTTCAATATCTTTTGGGATGTTTTCCACTGTGAGTAATAAATGTTGTTCAAAAAATAATCGGCTATCTGGTTGTTTAAATATCTGTAATTGTTCATGTGTCTTGAATGAAGTATCAGCTATCTGTAACTCTTCATAATGCACGTACAAAATGTATTACTCACCAATGAATGATAACTCTGCTCCCTAGGGATAGTTTAGGTAGTTATTTTATTTTCGTGTTGTATGTGTTTTGGGTGCTTGTGAACCTTAAGACGAGAGGTAAGAACCTGCGCATCACATTGTGACTGTTCCTTGCATATTTAGCACCCTGCATGGTTAATTAGGCACTTGCATATCATATTTTAAGTCAAAAAATACAAAAAAATCGGTGGACCGGGCCGTAACCGGTAAAGCCTTTGTTTTGTTACTTTGACCTACGGTAGCCGGACCGTAAACCGGATGGATTCCCTATTCCAAACATTCAACGGGCTAGTTGGGAACATTGATTGGGGAGAATCCCTTACTGTTGTTGCCTATGAATTTCGGGGCCCCAATAGTTTTTGCACTAGAAGGAGGGCCGCCAGTGTATGGCTAGCTGAGGAAACCCGTTTTCCCGAGAATATTCCACCGGTAACAAGTCTAAAAGCAGTGGGTTTCATAATCCAATTTCGGAAGAAAGAGAACATCTATATTTTGTTGACAACAAAATTGTTAATGATCTGAGAAGACACACCAAGGCATATGTAAAGAAGATTGGAGGATTGCCAATCATCCCAGAACTACCCAGAAGAGAGTATAAAAAGAAGGATCATCCCGAAACGGAAGGCTCAGTGTTGGTTGGAGACTGGGAAGAGCTGGTAGAAATAGCCTTACAGGAAGTTGTGCTACCTTTGAATCAAGAAGGCCCAGAAACCCCTCACAGTTCTCCTGCTCACACTCCCATTGGTTCACCTCCTCACTCTCCACCCAGACTCATGGCTGGTGTAAACGCAAACCAACCACCTAACCCACCAAATCCGCCACCTGCATGGAGAGCCAGATCACCCTTAAACCTGACCCCTCCGTTACATGATTTGCCTCAATCCTTTGAAAAATTGTTGCCTAAATTCGACCCCAATGAGAAGATACTAGTAGATGATCATCTGCAGAGTGTTTACTTGGAAATAGAAGGATTGAGGGCTGGGGAGCATGAAGATGTAGTTTGCAGACTGTTCCCACATACCCTTAAAGGAGCTGCAGCATCATGGTACTTTGGGTTTCCTGCTAAATCTATCCCTGATTGGGATACCTTCGAAAGAATTTTTAGAAGTAAGTATGCAACTTAGAAAACTCATGCGGCTCTCATGAAAGGGTTGCGTGCATTGAAGAAAGAAAGAAAAGAAAAGGTGCACAGTTTCACACAAAGGTTTGCAGCCTATCTCAATAATTTCTCTGAAATGGATAGGCCTTCAAAAAAAGTTCTGATTGAATATTATACTTCAGCTTTAGGCCCTGATCTGGCCATGTTTTCCAAAGGCAGGGCCAATCCTACTTTGACAGAAACCTATGAAGAAGCAGAAGTGGTGGAAGCTGAAAGAGAGAGCATTGAAGACTATCCAGAACAATCTGGAGAGAAAGGTACTGGAAGAAAAACCTTATTGTTTACTAATCCTAAGGAAGAAAAGTCTCCATATTTGGAAAACATGGCCATAATGATGCAGAAACTTTCCAACAAAATCATAGATATGGAGAAAGAAAAGGAAGCACAAAATTTTTATAAGCCATATTATAAGAAAAGAGAGGATAACCATCAGTCTCAACCTCCTCCTCACAATGCTGCATCTATGAATTTAATAGAGGTAGGCTTGGACAATTTTTTCACTTTCCACCAACAGCCACACTCTGAAAAGAATTGTCCTCAATGGATTAATTCGATGACGTTGGTCATGAATCAACTGTTAGATTCTAGATTAACAGAAGAGGGAGAAGAAGAAAGAAAAGATACTTCTACTTCTACTTCCACTAAAGAGTAGGAAGAGGAAACCATGGCTTTATGGAATTCTGTCTCGTTTTTTGATGCCGAAGAAGAAATGACTCAGGGGTACAAAGACGTTATGGAAACCAACGTAGCCACGAGGAGCCAAGGACGGTTAAGGAAGACAGTCTTATACTCCCAAAGATTAAGAGGCTACAGAGAAATGTTAAGAAGAGATTTCAAGACAAATATTTGGCTGATAAAATTCCAGAGTTCACTATTACCAGCCAAAATCCTAGACAGAATGATACAACGGCCAAGCCAAATGAAGATAAGGAGAATGCTGATAGGCCTCATCCCACGGAACAACAGATGGATTATGACATTGTGGAGGATTTAAAGAAGATAAAGGCGAATGTTCCACTATTCGAAATGTGCAAAGTGCCACAACAAAAAGAAAGGCTGTTGAGAGCCCTTGAAGCATCAGATGAGAAGACACCCACTAACAATCAACCAGAAGAAGAAGAAGAGATTGGAGAGACCAGCAGTGGAGGTAAGTCCAAGCACAAGCATCCACCTTTCCTCCTTACTTTCGAAATCTTTAACTACAACGTACATAATTGCTTGGTAGATTTAGGGGAAACTGTTAATGTCATGCCGATATCTATCTGTAAAAGAATCAATGGGAATCCTAAGCCATCCCCGTGGAGAGTAGTTCAGTTGGACAGGACAGATGTGAAGGTAATTGGTGAGATGGAAGATGTCCTAGTCCGTCTGGCCTCAAATGATAAAGTATGAAAGGTCATTAATATCGTGGTGGCTGATATACCAGATGCGTACGGCCTTATCCTGAGCAGAGATTGGTCGGCCAAACTTAATGGATATTTCGCTTCTGATTGGTCTCATCTGTGGTTTCCATACAAAGGAAGCCCGAATCAGATTAAAATTTTAAGAGAGCCTCATATGAAATATAACGTCACTCAGCTGGATGAGAAGAATGTACCAGTGGATTCTGTCTTGGGAAACTATTTCATCAATTTGGAACTAGGTAATTACCAAGCAGAAGAAGCTAGCAACACATCTGATACCCAGCCTGATCTCCTTTGATTTTCACAGGCTGATGAGATTGACTGTAAAATAGTAGATTTAGCAGTAGGAGTAGATTCATTTTCAGTAGTTAGTAATTTTTGGACTTTATTTTTTGATGGCTCTAAGACATTAGAAGGGTCATGGGATGGCTATGTCCTGATTGACCCACAAAAGAATAAACATTTCTTTTCATGTAGATTAGAGTTTGAGTGTACTAATAATATAGCTGAGTACGAAGCACTGGTGCAAGGACTAAAGAAGGCAATTGAATTAAAGGTAAGTAAACTAAAAGTTTTTGGGGATTCTAAAATTATTGTGAAACAAATCCAAAATAAGATACATTGTATATCTCCTCACTTAAAAGCTTACCAGAATGAGGTATGGGATTTGCTGAAATATTTTAATGCATTTAACATTATTTCAATTCCAAGAATAAAAAATGCAGCTGCTGATCTGTTGGCCACATCAGCCGCTAGACTCGTACCCACTAATAATCGATGTTTTGTTGAACTGCTTTTCAGGCCCTCTATACCTGATATGATTACGAACCTACGAGTGTTTGATGATGACTAGCAGATCATAGAATGTTTAACGAATGATGAGGTGTTTAAAGGAGAAATCATAGACGATGAAGAGCATCAGGCTGAGATGAAATATGATAATTTCATTCCTAAAGGAGTCAGAACGTTGGAAAAAATTTTGATTTAAATGAAAAATTAAAAAGACCACCCAACGTGAAGACCCACAGCTCATCTCTGTAGTTTGAGCTGATTAATTTAGGGACTGAAACGAATCCCAAATTTGTAAATATCGGCAAATGCTGTTCGCCAACAGAGAGAGACAAATTCATCAGTCTATTTAAACAATATAAATATGTTTTCGCATGGACATACGAAGATTTGAAAACATACGACACCAGTATCATCAAACACGCCATCCCCATTAGAGTAGGCGTCAAGCCATATCAGCAACCTTTGAGGAAAATGCATCCGAAATTGGAACCACTGATTCAAAGTGAAGTGAATAAGTTATTGGATGCAAGAATCATCTTCAAAGTCAAACACTTTGAGTGGGTATCAAATCTGGTACCAGTAAGGAAAAAGTCTAGAGAAATCAGACTCTACGTGGATTTTAGGAACTTAAACCGTGCATCAGATAAAGATAACTATCCTATGCCACCCATGGAGCAGCTGCTACAGATGGTTTCAAGTTCTGAACTATTTTCATTATTAGATGGTTTCTCTGGCTATAATCAAGTATTAGTAGCCGAAGAAGACAGGTTAAAGACAACGTTCAGAACTAAATGGGGAACCTTTTCCTATAGAAGGATGCCTTTTGGGCTGATTTATGCTGGAGCAATATTTTAGAGGGCTATGGACATAGCCTTCTGTGGATTGATTGGACGAAGTGCTGTAGTGTACCTTGATGACATTACAATATTCTCAAAGAAAAGAGAAGAGCATGCGTTTCACTTAAAGCAAATTTTTGAACGCTGTAAAAAATATGGCATTTCCCTCAATCCTAAAAAGTGTGTGTTCGCTGTCACAGAGGGCAAGTTGCTGGGTCACATAGTTTCAAAGATAGGAATTTCTATTTATCCAGAAAGAGTCAAAGCCATTGAGCAAATCCCCTTGCCCCATAATAAGAAAGGGATGCAGTCTTTTATGGGCACTATAAACTTCGTGCGAAGATTTGTCCCTGATTTTGCTCAGACTGTTAAGCCGCTGCAGCAGATGGTCAAGCAGAATGCACAATTCAAGTGGAATGAACTTGAGAAGAATGCTTTTAGAAAAATTAAAACTAGTGTTGCACATGCACCCTCCTTGAAAAGCCCAGACTTTGACAAAGATTTTATTCTGTATACATTTGCATCCGATGATTCACTGGCAGCCGTGCTCACCCAAAAAGAAGAAGGGGGGGATGAATTCCCAATATCCTTCATGAGCACTGGTCTACAAGGGGCTGAATTAAACTACCCAGTCGTTGATAAGCAAGCTTACACAGTATTTAAGGCAATAAAGCAATTCAGACCTTATATTTTGAAGAATCGAACCAAGGTAATAGTCCCCTACCCAGCTGTAAGATCCCTTCTCATTCAGAAAGAGTTAGGAGAAAGAAGGGGTAACTGGGTAACAGCTCTTCAAGAGTACGACCTTGAATTCAAGCCATCTTCTATAGTGAAAGGTCAAGGGTTGTGCAAACTGATGACTAAAAGTGGGAACTATGAAGAACAAGCTTGGGAGGACGAGGCCAAGTTACAGGTAATGGATGTATGTCCTTTATTCACCGCTCCTGAGTCTTGGTACAGAGACCTCGTGCATTACCTACAGAAAGGGATGTTACCAGAACATTGGAATTCCAAGCAAAGAATAGCTCTACGTCTTAAATCAGCATCTTATCAAATTGTTGAAGGGGTATTGTTCAGAAAGAATTATGACGGGGTTCTTCTCAGATGCTTAGAAAAGGAAGGTGTGAAGAAAGTAATGACAGAGTTGCATGACGGGCCTGCTGGGGGACATTATTTAGGAGACACTACAGCCCACAAATTCCTCAGGGCAGGTTATTATTGGCCTACACTCTTTAAAGATGCACATGCAGATGTCAGGAGATGTGACATCTGCTAAAGGTGTGGTGGGAGACAACCTAAAGCAGCAGCAACCCTAAAGCCTGTGATGATCATGGAACCATTCGAGCAATGGGGATTGGATATTATTGGAGAAATAAAATTGAATTCTTCTCTCCAACACAAGTACATTATGACCGCTATATATTATTTCACTCACTGGGTCGAAGCTATTCCGCTGCACAAGATAAATGAAGACGAAGTCATCAGCTTCTTACAAGACCACATCATGACCAGGTTTGGAGTTCTAGTTTCGTTAGTTTTTGATAATGCTAAATACTTTTCATCAATTAAATTAACTACTTTTGCTCATGATAAAGGAATAAAATTGCATTATTCTGCTAACTACTATCCACAAGGGAATGGCCTGGCTGAATCCTCTAGTAAAAACCTGATTAGAATCCTAAAGAAGACTATAATAGAAAACCAAAGGAGTTGGCACTCAGCACTACCAAACTCCCTGTGGGCCGATAGAGTCACCCCAAGTCTGCAATAGGAGTGTCACCTTATACCCTTGTCTATGGTAAAGAAGCCATCCTTCCTCCCAATATCATGCTACCACCTTCCATACTAGCTCAAGAGTCTAGAGGGTCTGATGATGAAGTTTTACAGATAAGAATATATAATCTCCTGAAAGAAAAAGAGGATAGATCTAAAGCCAAAGAACGCTTTAAACAACAACAAGAGTCATTTAAGAGATGGTTTGACAAGCATAAAGCTAGGACAAAATACTTTGAAGTAGGAGACTTAGTCCTCAAATGGGACCACCCCCATGATGAGAAGGGAAAGCATACCAAATTCCAGCAGTTGTGGGTAGGTCCTTTTCAGATTGCCGCTAAGCTTGGTCCTTCTACTTATAAGTTGCAAGATTTGTAGGGGTGGGAGGAGAACCTGCCGGTAAATGGTTTGGTTCTCAAGCCTTATTTTTCCTGAGTTGTTTGATTTATTCTGTCTTGTGTATAAATAATCCGTCTATTAGTCTTTTGAGTCATGTTTTTCGGTTTGCTTTAGTTTGATTTTTCTTGTTTTCAATAAAGGGGATGAACCTGTGGTTGCATGGGGAACATAAGAATTTTTGGGAGTGATGAAAAATTTAGTGATCAGACTGTGGGTTGCTGTTTATATTAAATATTTTCTTCCAGTTTAGTTGTTTTCTTGAATAATTCTGTGTGCATTGAAGTCCTGCTTAATCCCTATGTAATAAACCGAATTCAGAGAGTCTGGAATGCTATGTTGGGGATCCATCCATGTCACACTTAAAGTGTCCTAAGGAGTGACAGCCGAGGACCCATGGAAAAGAGCAAGGTGAACAGTATATTAAATATAAATGATCCCATGCCAAGAAACGAATGCCAATAGGCAAATAAAGAGTCAAAAAACTCCTAGGAAAACATCATAAATCAAAGCAGATGCTGAATCATGAGTACTAAGTTGCCTAAAGATCCTCTCCGTCCGTGAGCTGAAACTTAAAGTATACCACTCACACAAAAGGACACTATGGGATAGAGGATCCTGAAATAAAATTCAGTAAGACAGGGCATGCAGGAGGACTCATAAGAAAAGGGACAAAAGTCCAAAAGTACAAAAGTGCTAAAATGGCATGGGAATGAGGAACAAATGAATATTTCTGTTTACCATATGCTACAATCCTATGGTGTCCGAAGCTATCAGCCACCTGAAGACAAAATTAATAATGAAACTCATCTTCTGGCCTCGACAGAGTTAGCTGGACTTGAAAATCTTGGTTTCCACTTTCCCAAATTGTACTATTATCGATGATGGAAGGTACACACTGTCGACATTCGAGAAATCCAGATAGCTGGAAGAATTCAAAAGGATGCATCTGTTGTTAAATAGTCTGTCACTCAAAGATTAATTTCCTAGAGATCTAGGTTCACCAGGTAATCGCCAGTTGTTGCTGCTGCAACTTTTCTCCCCAAATCTCTTAAATTTTGGGCCCCTCCTCATAACTAAATATCGCTTCAAGTTGTTTCATCCTTGAGGTGTCATCGGTCATTCTTTAAGTCTGGATGTTTGAACAATTTATATACAGTTTGTTCCTAGAATTTGTTTGCGCTTGAATTCTTGCAGCGGGTCGCATAGTTGGGTTTAGTTTTTCCGATTGTCTTTGATAAGCCGTCGTTTTGAAAATGAAATGGTCCTTGACTATTGTTGATTTTTAAAGGCTTTCGAACACTTAATTTTTCTGTTAAATCAGCTACTTTTGTTCTTTTTCCCTTCGCCGTTGTAGCTCCCAAAATGGTTTAGCATCCAAAGTCCAAATCGCTCCGACGTCCGGTTCGTATTTGTCTTCAATCGCTTACACGTAGCTTTTACCCTTCTGCCATTGCGGCTGGGAAATCTATTGGGCTTTCGATTTGAATGTCTTCTGACATCCGATTAAGCCCTTCCCCACCCACGTTTTGCATCATTTCAGCGCTTGTCTTTCCGTCATTATGGCTGGGAAGTCCTTTTGGTGTCCGACGTCAAAGTCACCCAATCTCCGATGGAGTTTTCTTGCCCACAGCTTTGAACCGCGCCTCTTAGTCTTATTTTCCTTCCACTGTTGCGGCTGAGCCAAGCCTTTGACTTCCAATGTCAGTATCCTTCTGACTTCCGCCGTGGTGCACCAGGCCATTTGTTTTGTGGAGAAGTCGTTTCAGTTTGTATAATCCGCCGCTCTGTTTCATAGCACAGTCCCAAATGGATAATACACGTGGGTTAATTGCAGGTGTGCGTAAGGAGCTGATGCGTGAAGACATAGAAGAACAGTTTAGAAAAAATCAAAACGACACCGAACAGGTCACTGAAAGGGCCCTCAAAGCGGAAGACAAAGTCAATAATGCTAAAGGCATGAACATGACTACTGGCCCGTTACTAAAAAGAATCATGAGTGCATACAGACAACTCAAAAAAATACGAAACGCTGGGGAAACCGAAAGGTCATGCGTTGGGGGAAACCCAAACGATTTACTATTTTGTTTAAATACTGTAAAGGGAGAAGTTACAGGGGCTTTTTCCCTAAGAAAATTTGCAAACTCTTTTGCTTGTAAGAGGAACTACTTCGTTTTACAGTCAGAAAGTGCAACTTTTGCCTGCTGGAGAGAGAGAAATGTGGAATGTATCAATGCAACTAAATGAATAATGTGGAAGAGGAACTATTTCATTTTCAGCTATGTTTCATTTACTGTGAGAGTATTTAACTTCCTGAACCTATGTTCTTGTTGAATGTTCTTCAGTATCTTTTGGGATGTTTTCCACTGTGAGTAATAAATGTTGTTCAAAAAATAATCGGCTATCTAGTTGTTTAAATATCTGTAATTGTTCATGTGTCTTGAATGAAGTATCAGCTATCTGTAACTCTTCATAATGCACGTAAAAAATGTATTACTCACCAATGAATGATAACTCTGCTCCCTAGGGATAGTTTAGGTAGTTATTTTATTTTCGTGTTGTATGTGTTTTGGGTGCTTGTGAACCTTAAGACGAGAGGTAAGAACCTGCGCATCACATTGTGACTGTTCCTTGCATATTTATCACCCTGCATGTTTAATTAGGAACTTGCATATCATATTTTAAGTCAAAAAATACAAAAAACTCGGTGGACCGGGCCGTAACCGGTAAAGCCTTTGTTTTGTTAATTTGACCTACGGTAGCCGGACCGTAAACTAGATGGATTCCCTATACCAAACAGTCAACGGGATAGTTGGGAACATTGATTGGGGAGAATCCCTTACTATTTTTGCCTGCGAATTTCGGGGCCCCAACAGGAGGATGTTGTGTTAAAAAAACAAGGCAAGTTCCCCTAGACTAGCTTTTCCTTTATGCCTTAAAACTGTTGTAAAGCAATGTAGCTTTCATAAAAAGAAGATATGAACTTTAAGGAACTAGGAATAAATAAAACATGCTAAATATGTTTCCAAGATGATTCCAAAGCACTCCATGACCCATTTTAGCAAGTATTGACTTCTAGGAACATGTAGAAATCAACTAGCATAGAAAGGGAATCTACGAATCTAGGAATAAGACACAAATGATTTATTTAATGTCAAATATGAATAACTGTGGGTTGATTATTCTAAAACCCCCCTTAATCCTCAGTTTATGAGTAAATATCAGAAAATTATAGGGCCTAGCAACAAGCCTTAGTCACCCTTTTACATACTGCATGTCCGTACAACCAAGGAAAGATGCAAAAAGCTAGTGGGAAAATCCTCCCTTAAACATGGACAGGAAACAAAATTTTGGAAATCTTGTTATCAATCATTCTTCACCACATTATCAGCAATACCCAATAGTGATTTGAAATTACAGAAGGTATTCTCAAATAATACCTCGGTGAAGATATATGCTACTTGTTCTGAAGATGCGCAGTAGAGTAGAGCAATGATACCATCATGCACAAGCTCCCTGATATAGTGCATATGGATCTAAATGTGCTTGTTCCTTTGTATTTGAACTGGATCAGGATATTCAAATGGTGCTTTTATTTTCACTATAGATGACTATTGAAAACTATGATTCGAAACCACATTCTCCAAATATCCCCTGCAACCATAAGCATTGAGTAGCTACATTTACAACTCCTCTATACTCTTCCTCTATAGATGACAGTGCTATGGCACTCTTCTTATTACTTGACTAGATGATTGCTCCTTTTGCAAGAATGAACACATATCCTGAGGTAGACTTTTGATCTGTGTTTTCACATGCCCAATCACTGTCAGTAAATCCAACTAGCTCTAAGTCATATTTTTCTTTGCACAAAATCCCATGAGTCCTTCTTCCCTAAACAAAGTTAAGGATCCTCTTGGCTGCTCTCCAATGGATCTCATGAGTCTGATAAATGTATCTTGAAGCCACACTAAATTCATAATATAATTCAGGTCGAGTATGTCTAAGATAAAGAAAACACCCAATCAACTTCCTATATAGTGTATTATTTACCATAGGAGAAGAACCTGCTTCTTCAAGCTTAAATCCTGAAAGGAATGGAGTCTTTCTTGGATTGAAATTTTTCATGCTGAACTTGATGAGAAAATATAAAGCATACTTTGACTGATGAACCTTGATTCCATGTTTGGATTGAGTAATTTCAAGACCCAAGAATTGGCTCAACAATCCCAAATCCGTCATAGAAAAGGCATGGTTCATTGCATCCTTCAAGGAGGAAATTTCTTTCTTTGAATTTCCTGTAATCAGTAGGTCATCCATAGAGAGAACAATAATGATTAAATAACCATGAATCAGATTCAAATATACATTAGGATCATACTTGTATCGAACAAAACTCAGTGACAACAGAAAGCCATCAATCTTGGCATACCAAGCCCTGGGGGATTGCTTGAGCCCATACAATGATTTCTTTAACCTACACACTAAATATGGAATAGATACAAAACATTTTGGTTTCTACATATAAATCTCTTCATTCATATCTCAATTCATAAAGGCACACTTTACATCCATGTGATGTACCTCCCATTGCTTTGAAGCTGCAATGGCTAGAGCAAGCCTTATGGAGACCATATTTGCCACTAATGCAAAGGTCTCATTGTAATAAATACCATGTACCTAAGAGCAGCCATTAGCTACCAATATTGCATTACATTTCAAAGGTGAACCATCAGCAGAAAACTTAGTTTTAAAGACCCACTTACACTTCACTAGCTATCTCCCTAGGGGGAGATCAACCAGTTCCCATGTGTTATTCTTCTAGAGCGAGCTGAATTATTATTTCATTGATTTTTTCCATATTCAATGATGTGATGCATATTCATATGTATATGTATCAAAATCTATCATAAAATAACACTTCTTGGTAAAGAGTGGATCTTTCACACAAGGGGCACTCTCAAATTGAGATCTAGTCCTCCTAGTGTCATTAGGATTTCCAACTAGCCCCCCAACTGCATGAATGGTCCTTGATTACCACTTTGGTATTGTAGGGATGTTAGGATCTGAAATTAATTCATCACTATTAGACATATCAGAATCAGAAAACTCATTAGTCTCTTCACTTACAATCAATGGTGGTGGTGCTGAAGAGGACTGCCAAACTTCAATTGTTGCTAAAGGATATTCTTCAAACTGAACACTTATTTCAATGAAATATTTGTTAGTGATCAAGTTGATCAACTTGTACCCTTTTTAATATTCAAAATACCCAAGAAATAGGAACTCTTGGCTTTGGGTTTGCAAATCCTTACTCTTTTCAGTTGGAATTCTAGCCCAAGCCTTTGAGCCAAAATCCTGAAATGGGTCACATCTAGCTTGTGCCCACTCCAAGATTCGAAAGGAGTCATACCATAAAGCTACTTATGTGGAACCCTCTTTTGGATATCAGAAGCATAGTTTATAGCCTCAACCCAAAACTTTGGTGGCAAATTTTTAACCTCCATTATGCAAGTGGCCATCTCCTTTAGTGATCTGTTCTTTCTCTCAGCAACACCATTTTGTTGTGGTGTGTAAGGAATAGAATGTTGCATCTGGATACCTGCATCTTTGCAATATTGGATGAAATCAGACTTGATATACTCATTACCATTGTTACAGAGAGAAATTCCTATGGCTTGGGGTACCACAATAGACAGCTTGACTCCATAAATCAATCCTTTCCAATATGCAATAGAAATTAAATGTCTAACAATAAAGGATCAGACCTCGCACCTTATGCCGGACGATTGAAGTAGATCCCCGTTGAGCTTTCCAATATTCAGCTTGAATTGATATATTACTTCCTCAACAACAAGTAAACAATACAAGCATTCTACATATCATGGTGTTAGATCTATTCTAGCATATATAATAAATAATGTAAAAGCATTTGACATGATCCCGTGGATAAAATATTCATTCAAATACACATCATTGGACAGGAAAAGATATTTATATTAATATAAATTAGAGATTACAAGATACAACCTCTGACGGCATGTCTACGAACTGGAGAAACTGAATCCCCCACTTGGGCCTCCACCACTTCAATCCTCCATCTCTCGATAGCAAGCTCACAAGCAAAAGGCAAGCTTGGGAAGAACACAAAAGTGCTCCAAGGGACAAAGGGATGCGGACTCAAGCATAAGTTCTGGAAACAATGGACTATAGTTTCTTTGCTCTCAATTCTCTCTTCTTGCCTTCAATGTACCAAGGGGTTCCTTATATAGCTTTCAAAGGGATAATGAAAGGTCGAATCTGAGTGATCTCAAGGCATAGGGAAGGCCAGGAGTCAAATGAGTTAGATCCATGTCAAGGAAAACTCCAAAAGGATTTGTATTATGCACACATCTCGATGTACATGGTTTTAGTGGGAAAACCCACGTATGTATGCGCTTATGGGTTTAAAAGTCGTGTATAGCATTTTTCATGTATTTTTAGGGATGATCAAGGAAACATCAAAGGACAAAAAATGGTCCATGGGGTCCAAACAGTCTGCAGCGGGACAAGGGAAGGCCATACAAAGTGTGATTCACCTGGAGTGGTGAAATACGCTATAACAGATGCCCCCTAATGTGTGAGGTCAGAGGGGTCATACGATGGCCGAAATACATTATAATTCCATCCCAGAAGTGGAGTGATGAAGGATCCCAAATGGAAGACCAGCCACCCAATCATCATAGTACAATAATACAACTCTGCATATAACTACAAGTACATATAGCAGTCCCAGATACATAAGATTACAATGGCCATGAATAGGCATACTACATGATGTCACATATGTGGTCATAGCCACGTACAATATACATAGATCAGAATCTCCATGATGAATATATACAAAGGACCATGATCTCCGAAATGGATGAAGATATATAATAGATCAAGATCTCCATAGTGGTTGGAAATATCTGACATATACTGGAATCAAGTCACAAGAGCTGAAATCTCATGAACACTGGCATGATCAAGGAGGTAGCATATAAGAGATGCCACCAATACAGAAAGTCTTCTACACAAACCACTACAAGTACATGTCCTACTATGCGAATAGAGGTGTTGAGGTCGAACATAGTAGTCCATCGTCTAATTACCAGTCATTAATGTATGCCGTTAACAGATGCAAGATCACCCACCAATAATGAAAATGGGAATCAAGGTAATAGAGAGAAAACTAACAAGTGTGAATAAATGTGTTGAGGTCGAACACTTGAGAGGATCCATCGATCAGGGGACATTGATGTATTCCCAAGAACTGTCGATGGCGAGAGAATCTACCACTGATGACTGCAAGTCTCCAGGCACTCAAAAGGACTCTAGAATCCAATCCCAGAATAAATTATCTGAAGTCGATGGGATGAAATCTGCTAGAAGGAGGGCATTAAGGAATCCCCCATCATCCAACATGAGGTACTCAGCAAAGCTGTATAATGTGGAAGGACTCGATCATAAGGTGCACGAACCAGTAACTGCACTGGGAATGGCCGACATGCAAAGTCAAGATAACTGAGGAATGACCAACTCAGGTTTCAAATTCCTTCAAACAAGAGAATAATGGTGTATGGTGACTGAATGAAGGTAGCATAGACTCGATATACAAACTGGGACATCTCTGTGACATAGGAGGCATCAACAGAGGCTCCATAGGGACTGTAAGCTTAACCAGTCGGTGGAGATAAACTCAGATAAACGAGTACAGATCCTAAATTCAAACTATAACCCAACCAATGGATGTGATATATAGTGCTCTGTTTGAAGGCGACACGACTCGACAGCTGCCAAAGATAACATCTTTCCTTGTTCGGCTTTTTGGTTTTTTGATTTTTTTTTTTGGACTTTTTCAGTTATTTGAAAAGCTTGAAAAAAGAATAAACTAGCTTTATTGTTACAAACTAGGAGGAGACAAGTGTCATAAGGGAAAACAAACTAGTTTCAAGAAGTGGAACATACCTATGCTCAATGCAAGGATACATGTGTAGGATATCGACACTCGGGGGAAAATCCCCTCTCGGTAAAATGGAAATCAAACTGCGAAGGATATAAAAAATGGCTCTACATGGCTAGACATGAGACAAGCTCAGGCTATATGGATGAAATGCAATTTCAAGGGAGCTGGCATAAATCTCAATAAGGCAGGAAAAGCTCATGATAATGCATTCACAACTTGACATCAGGGAGTCTTGAGGGGAATAGGCCAGCATAAGATCAAGAGGAGTATGAGGCTCTTACGAAATGTCATGGCAATACTATACAACAGACTCCCACACCCTAAAGGAGAAAACGTCAGCATGGGCACCAAATGAAAATAAGGCGGTAACTAGGGTACCCATGTAAGGTGAAACTCTACCACTCACATCATGCCACTTCTAAAGCAGCAAGAAGGTTCCGTGACATAATAGAGTGGGTTCGTACCTAAGTTCATGGTGAAATGATCATAAGGTCATGCAAAATGAAAATGGTGGTGAACCTGACCTATATGCTAGTTTAGACATGATACCTGAGATAAGCACGAACAGGTCAATCCAATGGCTGAAACGGCACTGAAAAAGGTCTTCTACATCACCAATTATGTCAAAAACTGTCCAAAATGGTTAGAAAATGTCGAAAATATAGGAAAGGGGGTAAAAATTTTCAAATATTTGAAAATTTTTCTATAAATAGTAAAAAATATAAATCATTTGAAACTTTTACCCATTGGAGCTCTGATTTTCAACTGCAAATTCCAGGAGATCCAGCCAGCGGAATTCACAACTGTTTCTTCTAGGTATTTACTCGTGTTCTCATCTTGCATTTTGATATAATTTTTATAGATTTCCATGGTTAAATGAATTTTTTAAGCCATCCCAAACTGTGTGCTGTGGCCCACGTGGAAATCGAGGCTTTTTCCGTGTATAGGGATGGATATACGTGGAAAAAGACCTCAAACCCATGTACATACGCGGATGTTTTCAAAACAGTTGCGTATGAGGCCGTGCATGTGATTTTACAAGAAACTAATAGGTAATTTTGCAATTTCTTTTGCAGGATGGTGCTAGAGTGGAGAGATCGTGAGAATGGTGAAGTAGAGGAAGCAGTAAGGGATAACTTAATGGCTCAACGGGTTCTATGTGCATGTGGACTCTACAAGTTTTGGTGTCTTGGTGGTTTGAGGGCCAAACCAAGACTACTACAGATGCTGGTAGACTATTGGGATCCCGACTCGGAGTCCTTTCATATTGATGGGATGTCTCTCACCCTAGAGGTGGAAGACATATACTTTATCACAGGGCTTTATAGATGAGGGGAGGTGGTGAACCTTCATTCTCGAGGTGGGCCAGGAGGTGGCCTTACTATCTACGAGTACATATTTGTGTACTGCTACCCAAATACTGAGAAGGTGGGGAGTCAAGTCCCTACCAATTCTATCCAGGTGCTAGGCCTAAAGGCCATATTACTGACGCTAGGCAGGATAGCAGGCTTAGCATCACTCCACCAAGCCTCTCGGCCTCTGATGTTCTATGCAATGGAGTGCATGAGACCCACCATCTATGACTAGAGTACTACACTACTGAGCAACATGAAACACCAGCTCAGAGAGTGTAAGGCAGGCATGGTGTTGAACTTTGAGTTCAGGAGTATTCTGAGCATGTTTTTCTTCGAGCGTGTTCCAAGATTGAGCCCTAGAGTGGACATTCATCTCGACGGGGTTCGAGATCCATCCCAACGGCGTTGGGCAGATGTTATGCACAGACTGGGGGGTGGTAGGGTGGCCAACCCAGATCCAGCTGACTTCTTTCCATGGTGGAAACAACAGATCATTGCCATTGATGACTACCCCTATGCAGGGATAGATTTTCGGGGGGATCTAGACATTCCATTGCCACTAGGATCGACATATGGTGATATAGGTAACAAATCTCGACCCTTACTCTTTTTAAATTTTTTGAGTTATTTAATTTTTTTGTATTTTGTTGATTATGTGGAATCAAAAAGACATGTTTTTGCGCAATAATACATAGTGACATCTACCATTTGTGTGCAGATGTGGGACCACGGCGGCCAGTGGGCTTCCCTCATCATAGACGGAGGGGAAGAGGAGATGACATCACAGATGTGGATGTGGAGCGTATGCTCCAGAGAATTCATACCAAATTTGTGAGACTAACTCATAGAGTTCCCATGGCACAAGTCGAGGACTTTCCTGAGGCCATGCAGTGACAGGTGGTGGGTGTACCACGCGCATGGGTGTGTTTATTTCGACGGCTAGCTAGAGCCGTAGTGACGTTCCATGATCACAACCCTCCTCCTCATCCATAGGATTAGACACCTAGGAGCGTATTCATTTTTTACGACTGTGTATTATATGATGGTGGCTTGAGAGCCCCAATTTTGTATCATGACACTATGTATTATCACATTTTTGATGTATATAAAAAAGTTTTATGGTGATCGATTTATTTATTTACATGTGTAAAAATTGTGTTTGTGATTAATTTATTACGAATGAGACAAATTCGAATCTAACACATAGTTAGCATATGAGTCAGCAACTTGATTATTATTTCTTGAAATGTGTATATATGTTATACTGTCAAATTGTCGTTCTAACAATCTCACACGTAAGAATATTATCAATAACATTGGATCTCTAACATGGTACAAACCATTGAGCTGTGACACTACTAACTCTGAATCAAGATGTACCTCAAGAGATAGAACGTCATGTAGAATGGCATCCCGTAGAAGCTCAATAATGGCACTATATTCAGCAACATTGTTGGAAGATGGCTGTAGACATACACCTCCTGAAGATAGTATCTGACCCATAGGAGTATAAATCACCCAAGCAGCAGAGGCTGAGTGTTGAGTGTGACAGCTTGCACTATCCGTGAATCCTATGTAAGTGGAATATTCCACTGACATCTGCCAAAAGAAACAGAAACTAATCACAAACCCGATCACAATAAGAAAAATACCTAACTATGCAAAGCTATACAATAATATACAACAAGAAGCCTTGGCTAAAGATCATGCATAGTATTTTTTGAGATAGAGCCCATTTCTAGGCTCTTCCAAAGCTGTGACTTCGTAATCCACCAACTCATAGGCACCCTTCTCTAGCACACGCTTGACCACATAAGGACCACGCCACATAGGATTAAATTTCCCTGCCCCCAAGGGTTCTTTCGATTGATCCCACAAAAGGACCAAGTCTCCTTCACTAAACACTCTTGGATGGACAGACTTATCATATTGGACCTTAACGTGACACTTATTAATCTCTAGAGCCACCAAGGAATCCCAACGCTGCTCATCAAGTTGCTCAAGGTGAACCAAACGCTCCTCCAAAGGTGAAGTGTCTGGTAAGAGTTCCACAGCTAGCTTCAATAAAGGAATCTCACATTCAATCGAAAATATCAACTCTACTCCATGTACAAGCTAATATGGAGAAAAACCAGTGGCAGTCTTAACCACGGTTCGATATGCCCACAAAGCAGGATATAACATAATGTGCCAATTTGTCTTGCTTTGCACGATGGTTCGTTGGAGAATGGATTTGAGTGATTTATTCACTGCCTCTACCTGTCCATTCACTTGGGGGTAATAAGAAGATGAATTCTCTTGCTTATACCCTAACTTGGATGCCAACTCTTCCATCATACAGTTCTGAAAGTGCGAGCCATGGTCGGTGACAAGCTCTTTTGGAATCCCGAACTGAGTAATGATTTGGTTGAATACAAAGTGAGCAGATGTCTCACTGTTGGATTTTACTGTAGGCATAGCCTCAGCCCATTTCGTGAAATAATAAATAGCCACTATAACGTGATGGTGCCCCCCATCCAAAGCTGGGTTGCAATCCATAAAATTGAGCCCCCACTTAGTGAAGGGACCGGCGGTGATAATAGGATGTAACGAGGCAGGTTTCGAGCGCATATTACATGCGAACACCTGGCAAGGGTGGCACCTCTTGACCACATCAATACAATCCTTAAAGATCGATGGCCAGAAATAACCCGCTCTCAAAATATTTTGAGCTGTAGAAAGCCCAGATAAATGACCACCACACTCCCCTCCATGGAAATCATTCAGCACTACCTCAGCCTCCTCATGAGTTAAACAACATCGTAAAATGGAATCTACCCCACAGTGGTACAACGTATTGTCCACTATAAGGTAGTTCTTAGAGACATGACGTAATCGTCGTCGTTCATCTCGCGAGAGGTGAGCAGGGGTCTTCTGTGTTTGTAGATATACTATGATATCCCCATACAATGGGTCTAACGTTGAGATTAAGAAGATGTGTTCATCGACAAATGAATCTTCACAAACCAACTCCTCGGCCTCGCTCGAGAAATCTGATATAAGCTTTGCAAAAATTAAAGACTTCTTCGATTTTTCCGAGACAAAATCAAGATCGAATTCTTGCAGAATGACAATCCATTTATTATACTTTCCCCCAATCGTCCTTCATGTGAGGATGAATTGAAATGGATTGACATGGGCCACAACCAAGGTCTGGCGAAGGAGAATATAATGTCTCAAATGTTGAACCGCATGTACGGTAGCTAAAGCAAGATTCTCGAGATGAGAATAACAAATCTCTGCGTCAATAAGGTTCTGGCTCAAGTAATTTATGACATGCTCTTGGAGCTCCTCATCCTCTTGAACCAAAACCATACCAATCATCTCTAAAGACGCGGCCACATATAATAGAAAATCACGGCTATAATCCGGAGGACTAATCACTGGGGCTGATGCTAGGGCTTGCTTAAGTGCATCGAAGGACTCCTGGGCTCGCTAATCCCATGCAAAGGGAGTATCCTTCTTCAAGAGACACATGAAGCCTCTAGTCAAATTGGAAAAATTGACAACAAATTTTCATAAAAATTTTTCCATGCCTTGCAAACACTGAATATGACGAATGTTCTTTGGGGGAGACAACTGAAGTATTGCCTCAACCTTCAAAGGGTTGACTCTTATACCCTCTTTCGAAACGATGAATCCCAACAAACGACCTGACTTCACGCAAAAGATGCACTTATGAGGATTTAATCAAACTGAATAGTGGCAGTATCTTTCGAATACCAATCTCAAGTGATAGGGATGACGCATTCTCATACGAGAATGAGTAGTGAGGTCATCCAAAAATACTTCAATAATAGACTTGAGATCATGGAAGATCAAGGTCATCGCCCGCTGAAATGTAGCTCCGGCGTTTTTAAGGTCGAAAGGCATTTTCCGATATGCAAACATTCCCCAAGGACAAATAAATGCAATCTTATGTTGGTCCTCAGGTTTAATCTGTATCTGATTATACCTGGAAAAGCCGTCCATGAAGGAGAACACCTCGCTATCCGCACACTCATCCAAAATTTGATCTATAAATGGTGTGGGGAAGTTATCCTTAGGACAGGCATGATTCAAATCGTAGAAATCAGTGCATATTCGGATCGCTCCCTGCATCTTATCCACCAGAAGGGGGTTTGAAACCCACTCCATCAAGGGAACGAGATAGATGAAACTGGCTTTCAACAACTTCTCTATCTCTGCCTTAATGGCGGGTGCTTTCCTAGGATTCACCGCACGTAAACGTTGTCGAATAGGCTTAGCGTTGGGGTTAGTCTTAATTTCGTGCTCGATAATACGAGGGTCAATACCTGGCATCTCGTCATAAGACCAAGAAACAACATCATGGAATTCCTTGAATAGCTCGGTATATTCCAAAATCTCAGCATGGGAACATTCTGCCCCAATATAGACATTCTCTATTATGCTAGGATTGCGAAAAATGATGATAGGAATCATTGACGATATGTTCGCCATGTTTCCATCAGCCATTGAACCAAGAGAGCTTAATGGAACCATAATACTACCAACTTTCTGACTAAGAATCTCCCTAAAATCCTCATGCTCCAAAAGGTCAAGCTCAGGAAGAAAGTACGATCTATGATGAAGTTCGTCCCATCATGGCTCAACTCCCGACATAGCCTCAATAATCGCTTCATCTGAAGGGAAAACCGTATCAAGGTAGTCGTGGGCATGAGAAGACTGTACTACCCATGCCGGCAGCACATAGGGGTCTTCCTCCTCCATTCGTGAAGAGGAAGAATGTCACGTCCCCATGCCTCTGACCAGCATAGAGGACGCGACTACTAGCTTTAACCACCCGGGCTAACCACCCATGAACATGTACAGGCATAGATAAAATGTTGAAATGCTAAAACAAAATGCTGTAGGGAAATGCAATACAGAGAAACATGGACATTGAACATCTATCGTGCACAGATGCATTCATTTTTCATGCTCAGCGGAACAACATACATTTCTACAGCATTCATTCAACATCAATCATCATATTAACATGTTCATCAATTTCATTAACAGAATTTACAGTTGCAGAAGTAAAATGGATAAAATCACTTATCTTAGGATGAACTCGATCCACAACCAGCTACGTCGCTGCAACGTTCCTCCCAACCATAGGCTAGCGTGCTCCTTAATCTCTCAGCAACGCTGCCACCCTCGAGCTAGGCATGATTCTCCAAGGAATAAGGGAACTAGCAGGCTTACACATAGCCAAGGATGTACAAAACACACAACCAAGCCCATAGAGTTGGGTTTATCAGGCCATTAAGGAGTTGGAGAAGGCAGATTGCTAAGCTGGTGAGCTCATTACAGATCCAAGGACACCTACACTAGAACTAGCCTGACCTCTAAGACACCCATCCACACCCAACACAAGGAATCAGTCCCTTCTCTGCTACACAGTCCCTCAGGCCCTGCATTCCCTTCCAGTGCTATTCAGGGGTGATTGAGAAGAAGGTCAGCCCTCTAGCTCTGTCTGTGTGGTTCCAGCCACCAGGTTTATCAAGCAAAACTCAGCCCACATCCCTGCTCCCAATACAGTCCGAAGACCAACCATTGCACACAAGAAACTAAGTCAACTATCACAGCCTAAACAGGAAAACGAATTCTGAGTCATTATTGGCCCTATCGTGGCCAAAATGACTCTCAGGAGAATTTACAACAGTTCCCCAATGCAATGGCAACCCACTTACAACAGGGGAAAATCAGCAGTCCGTCAAGAAAATGAAGCCATGGGGAGACTTACACAGACCATGCGGTAAAAGAAATTAACAGAATTCTGACCTGGGCATGAGTAACAATCAACGCCAAACCCATAGTTCAGCTCGTGAGGCAAATATACAGCTGCACCATCCACCAATCCGCAGAAGAAAATCACGTGGGTAAGACCCAGAAATTTCTGTGCGTGAGAGAAACAATCAAACCCCGTGAGGAATGAACAGCTCTTCCTGGGCTCGTGGGTGAACAACAACAGCTGAGAGGACGCGAAATTGGATGTGCGTGAGTAACAGCAACAATTCCCTGCGTGAAGGTGAGAAACAATGGCAAGGACATGAAATTTCAGTGCATGGGTGTTTAGCACAAGCGTGGAGAGAGGAAGAAAAATCTGCGTGAGAGGTGAAGAGTGCGTGAAGGCTTCCCCTTGCCATTCCGAAGTCAACTGCTAGGTGGAGTGTGTGTGGAGGCATGGACTGATAGTCCTGCCACCCCACTCCCAAAACAATTAACTGCCATAACTTCCCTCAGCTACTAGTAGAAATTATTAACTGAAGGTGGTTGGGATAAAATAAAAGAATATGACAAATGGGTTTTTCCCCTTTTTGGCTCAAGGTTTGACAAATTTCCCCACCCTTATCCTTGTGAAAATCATGCCCCTTTCGAATGAGTTGCCGCGATCATAGCTGGTCAGGTTCATTTAATTAATTATGATGCATATTTACATGATGACCAACATAATATATATGTCGCATGCCCCGATACGCCATCGGTGACAATTTAAATCCAAAACATAGCATTACTGATCAATGGTGGGGTCTTGGCCTTTAACTCCACACCATGATCGTTTACAATTTATACATCATATACATCTAATGTAACGGGGTCAAAACCAGGACATTACAAAGAACAAGGCTCTGCAACACTCTTGAGATTAGCTTGATAAGCTATCATAGCTGCAGGCAACGGCACGCTTGTCTTGATGGGCTCACTCAAAGTACTTGGTGTAGGAAGAATCCAAGGATCTTCCATATGGGTCATGCGAAAAGACACCGAGGTCATAGATGTCGAAGCTTCATCGAAACAAGATCCTATCATGAGGATTGGTGCAGGACAACTAAAGCTTCCCATGAGGGATGGGTACATGCCTACACCCACACTCCTAGTTGTCGCCTGAGAGTGCTCAATGATTGGGATTGAAGTTCCCAAGGATGCGGTAACAGATGGATTCTTGAATTCCATTTTATCAATCATTACAATCTTCCCGTTATGTGGAAAGCATACAACGCGGAACAAGGAAGAAGCAACGGCTTGCATACTATACATCCAGTTCCTACCCAGCAAGATATTGTAGTCAAGGGGCGCATCAACCACCTCAACCTCTATTGCAATGGTCTTCCCCCCCAAACAGACCTTAAGGGAAGGAAGGATGCTGTGCGGCCTAAAATATCTCCCATCGAACGCAGTTAACATAGTCACTAACTTAGACAGCTCAGGAGAACCCAGACCCTTCCAACAGGACAAAGACATCACAGAAGCTATAGCACCCTCATCAATCATAGTGTGTTTGACGGTCATACCAAGACATTCTACATGCACCAAAAGAGACACATAGTAGGGCAAGCGAGGCTGAAGTCCTGTGATTTCAAATTTGATCACTGAGGAAGAATCATCACCATTCACACCAAGAGCAGAAAGCAACGCCTTCCTTTGCGAAGGACAACTCTGAAGCACTTCCAATGCAGACATCGCACAAGGAGTGTGGCCCAAATCCTTGACAATTGAATAATTCTGGGCAGCTCGAGCATTTGGATTATTCCCTGAATGCTTAAGGACTCCCTTAGGAATGTGAGGTGTAGCCTCAGGTTTATCCATAGGTCTCTCAATGCGCAAATGGGTTCCTAGTGGATTAGGCTCTTTGCCTGGGCTGGGTTGTGACGAACTATAATCTTTTGCACGAGTCACAACTTTCGCAGCATGGACCATGTTAATGCACCCATGACCACTACCCTCTAGTGGATCATCATCACTAGACTAGTCATGGGACTTCGAGTTCATATTTTGATTATGCGGTAAAGGGTTAGTTAGCATAGCTGGGCCTTATGCTAAGAATATCGAAGCTTCTTTAATCTAAGGGCACAAGTAAGTGAGGTGATCATCCTTACATAAATTGCAAGGGAATTTAACCTTACGTTTCACTTGCTTGTCCCCCCCAGCATTTTTACCGTTCTTGTCATTATTGTTAGCATTCTCATTCTTATTCCCACCTTTTCGATTATTATTTTTACCCTTTCTTCTATTCCGTCCGGGCTGCTGGTTACCCTTCTGGTCCGACGATTACACAAAAAGTACATTCGCCATTTGGGTGGGTTGAGATGAAGCCATATCTTGTCCTGAAGCAGATTGGTTGATTGACAATTTACTACCTTGTTTTGCAACCGAATCCGCAAGTTTAGCACTTGCACAACCCACAATGCCATTGGCATGTGGTCCAGGTTTGACTTTGGGATCAAAACTAGAATGAGGAGTGTTGGGAATAATCTCATACAACAAACCGGACTGAGCATAGATCAAGTCCAGTTCCTGTGCCCTAAAAATCGCTTGTTCCTCATTCTGCACTCCGGATGTGGAAACATACTTCGCTATATATGGAAATAACGATTTGAGGAACCACTCGAGGAGGAACTCCGGTGGTATAAAATATTTAATTAACCTCTTCCGTCTACGCCACTCTTGAATATGATCAGAAATATGGGTGGCTTTATCTTGCCAAAATGTCAAGAAGAGTTCAGTACCAATGTCATAGCACACTGGTAGCTGGAAGTGATTAAGAAAAGTCATTGCAATATCGTCGAACAAAGCGAAAGCTCCCTTAGGTAACTCTATATACCATTTTGCAGAAGGCCCTATGAGGGTGCATTGAAATAGTCTCAAACAGACTGAGTCCTGATGTAATGAATTCGAAGAGCACCATAGGTGAAATGTAGTAATGTGTTCGCTCGGATCCTCTCCCAGTTTACCTTCGAACTTAGGTATGTCCGAAGGAAGTTTGGTAGGGACAGCCGGCCAAGCCGAGTCATGAGCCACAGGATCATTCGTGAGTCTCGATAAGTCAGGAAGACTGAGCTTTGCGAGGAAAGGGAGCCTAGGATGATGAGGTCTATGGATCACTCCTTGGTTCATATAGGGTTGATTACCACCATGGCCTTGGACATAGTGTCGTTCTCTTGTCTGACCCATATAGGGTGGCATGGAAGTACCATAGTATAGTGGACCTTGACTAGTAGGAGCTATGAAGCCAAAATTAGGATAGTAAGCAGGTTGTTGATAGCCGCCTCCATAAGGTGAAGAAACCTGTCCATATTGCGTACCATAATAGGTCCATAGGTCATCGCTTACGATGCCCCATGAGACACTCCGTAGGTAGGAAGATATGCTCCGGAAGTAGGAATATACATACTGGAAGTAGGGATATACGCTACGGAAGTAGTAATATAACCTCTAGAAGGATGAACATAACCTCCCAAAGCAGCGGGTGATATGTGAACTTGAGACACAATCGGCCTAGTAACCATAGTACGGACCTGACTCGTAGCCATATATCAGCTCGAAGGACCACGTGAATAAGGTGGAGGATGTACATTTGAAGAACTAGGAACCGAGGATGAAGGAATCTGAGTAATAATATATGTACTACCGCCTATCATCACTCGTCTCGGATTTGGTATCCTAATTAGATCGCTAACCCTAGACCTAGGAGGTATATATGATGTAGCTTCCACCACTGGGACAGAAGGTGCAATGTGACTAGTGCTCCCAAACCTCTCCGCATGGTAAGGAATGAGAGTGCCCCCAGGCATAGTGTTAGGCTCAAAGTCGGATTCGACATGAAATGTCAAATCGTGTGCAAGGAAACCAGACATAGCATAACTATCGTAGCTAGTGCTGGTGGGTTCAAAATGAGTCTCGACATCCTCCAGAATTCCATACCGGTAATGCGTCAATGGGGAATCAACCCTAGAGTGAGTAGGTCTATCATGTAAGGTTCCTATCTCAGAAATCACAGGACTGAACTCAGCTAGGTCAGGTGAAGGATCGTAAGTAGGAATAAATTCCCCATCATCTACATGAATGGGAGGAGGTGGTTCAGGAATATCCTTTGAATGGTCTCCCATGGTGTGTGAATCAATGTGTGACATAGTCCTCCTGGACTATCTAGGTCTCTCTCCCAAAGGAGGAGGAGAAGTACAAGGCAGAAGACCTGCTAAACGATGAGAACGACGAGGAACCGCACTCGAATCCACAATGACTCAAAAAAAAAATAGCAAAGACTCTCTATTTACGTAAACCCTAGGCCAACTATCGTGCACAGAGAAATCACTAATAAAATCTAAAGCCAAATGCAAGCAAACAAGGGCTAGATAAGTGAGCTCCCAAATGAAGCAGGTATGTCTCGCCTAGGAGAGGCTTGAGACTCCCATACACAACAAGCGAAGGTACGTAACCAATTATTGTGGCCCTTAGCTTCAACGCATAAAGAGACTATGTTGTCCAACCCCAAACTAGCTGGGACACCTGCAGAATAACCTCTACAAGTACCCCCTTGATATCCTAGGTAAGGCCACTAAGGTCACCTCAATATATTCAATGCTCAGGCGAACAGTCGTAGGCAAGATTGACCGTATGGGCAGGGTAGCAAATCCCGAAACTCTTGAAAGAGCCCCCAGATACGAATACAATCTTGGAAATATCTCCGGTGCTACTCAGTTATGACTAGGGGTCATCCCAATCAATAACCGCTCACACTGCCTCGTGCTTAACTCCCTTTTGAGAGGAGGATCCTGAGAACACTGGTTATACCAAGGATTTCACACACTCACCTGGACAGACACCTAGATGTTATTGTTTAGTAATCTTGGAGAATTGACTTACAATTTCCAAGATCCTAAAACCTAAGCTTGTTGGTGCACCCTAGAAAAGAAAAGAGTGTAATTCATTTTATTTAGCGTTGATTTTAGTTGGCTTTATTACTCAAAAATGGGATATGGTTGTGCAACTAGTGGTGTTATGACACAACATGAAGTAAAAATGCACACCTAACAATCAATGCAAATGCATTGTGTCCATGAAAATAGGGTATGCTACTATGTGAAATGCACAATTCTTCTTCAAATGATGAATGCAAATTTCCCTATATGAAGTCCTAACTAGTACTCCAAAGCAAATCTAGATCTAGTGCAAGTACAATGCAAAGTGCAAAATGCAATGCATGATGATAAGCAAATGTTTTTGGATTTTTTGAAAATAAAAGAGATGCAAAAAGCAAAAGAATGATTCTATGACCCCTAGACTCTGCAAGCACACCCAAACAGCACTCAACCAAAGCACTAAGGTAAAAGAACTCTAATGCACTAATCTCAAACAAAAAATCGAAAATGCCATGACAAGAACTTCCTAAAAAAAAAATTTAGGCTAAAGAAAAATATTTCTGGTCAGAAACAGAGGTCTCAACAGACTCAAGCAGTGCCAAAGGAGACTCAGCAACTAACAGAATTCACCCAACAACCAATTATCTTCCACAATAAGGCAAAAACAAGCGTATACGCGACTGTTCGTAGTAAAACCGTGTGTATACGCGGAAATAGCAGATGAAACCGCGTGTATACGCGACTATAAGTAAAAAATCCACGTACAGGAAGAAAAAGTGCATAAAATCAAGGCAAACAGACAGGCTGAGACAAAATTCACACCAATCAGACTCTACCAGGCATACATGCCCCTAGACCCAACACAGAAACAAGAGAGAAAGAGCAATTCAAATACATTGAATGCCGAGAAAACAACCCCCAAAGGATAACTACTAGGAACTCCCCAGTGGAGTCACCAATTCATTTACGGAGAGAAATTCCTATGGCTTGGGGTACCACAACAGACAGCTTGACTCTAGAAATCAATCTTTTCCAAGATGCAATAGAAATTAAATTTCTAACACTAAAGGATCAGACCTCGTACCTTATTCTGGACGGTTGAAGTAGATCCCCGTTGAGCTTTCCAATCTTCAGCTTGAATTGATATATTACTTCCTCAACAATAAGTAAACAATACAAGCATTTTATATATCATGGCGTTAGATCTATTCTAGCATATATAATCAATAATGTAAAAGCATTTGACATGATCCCATGGATAAAATATTCATTCAAATACACATCATTGGATAGGAAAAGATATTTCTATTAATATAAATCAGAGATTACAAGATACAACCTTTGACGGCACGTCTAAGAACCAAAGAAACTGAATCCCCCACTTGGTCCTCCACCACTTCAATCCTCCATCTCTCGATAGCAAGCTCACAAGAAAAAGGCAAGCTTGGGAAGAACACAAAAGTGCTCCAAGGGACAAAGGGATGCAGACTCAAGCATAAGTTCCGACAACAATGGACTATAGTTTCGTTGCTCTCAATTCTCTCTTCTTGCCTTCAGTGTACCATGGGGTTCCTTATATAGCTTTCAAAGGGATAATGAAAGGTGGAATCCGAGCGATCTCAAGGCATAGGGAAGGCGAGGAGTCAAATGAGTCGGATCCATGTTAAGGAAAACTCTAAAAGGATTTGGATTATGCACACATCCTGATGTACGCGGTTTTAGTGGGAAAACCCGCGTATGTACGTGCTTATGGGTTTAAAAGTCGCGTATAGCATTTTTAATGTGTTTTTAGGGATGATCAAGGAAACATCAAAGGACAAAAAATGGTCCATGGGGTCCAAAGAGTTTGCAGCGGGATAGGGGAAGGCCATACAAAGTGTGATTCACTTGGAGTGGTGAAATCCGCTATAACAACCATTGTCAGATCTGAGGATCTTGAGTTTCCTCCTAGACCAGTTTTCAACCAAGGTGCTAAATACTTTGAACAGGTCAAAAAATTCAGACTTATGCTCTAGGAAGTAAACCCAACCATACCTGGAAAAGTCATCTATCAAGGTGAGTGCATATTTTTCTTGATTCATGGACACATGTGGTGTAACGTCTCGGTTTTGACCTCGTTTGCATGATGTATTTAATGTAATTAATCATGGTGAGGAGCTAAAGGCAAAAGCCCCACCATCGATTTGGTTGTGTATGTTTCGGCAATGGGGATAGTTTCCGATGGCATGTCATGCTACTTGGCACATTATCAGTATGGCATCATGTAAACCCGCACATCAACTAAAATAAACCACAACCAGCTACGGCAGTGCAACATGAATGAAAAGGGCATGATTCCAAAGGATAAGGGGTGGGGGGATGTCAAACCTTGGTCTATGGGGGAAAAACCCATGTGTCGCCACCTTGTTTTGTTTTTCCATCTTCCCTTGTCAACCTCTTTATTGTTTGTTGAGTAGTTGAGGCAGTTAAGGCTGCTGGTGGTTGAGGTATTTATTGTTTTTAGGAGTGGGATGGCAAGACTGTCAGTCCCTTGCCCATGTTCCCACTCCACCCACGACTGCATTCAATCCACTCTCGCGTGACTCTCCATTCTCCCATGATGGCATTCTTCCCCATTCCCCATTCTCGCTGCGGTCTATTCATTCCTCACAGAGGGAGCCATTGTCTATTCATCTCCTCACGCACGCCTGGTCTTCTCCCTCACGATTGTGGACAGTTCGCCTCCTATCCATTTATTCATCCACGCATGCTTAGGTTGTTGTCGGTCAGTTCCTCACGCAGAGCCGTGGCTGGTTCATGCTCATACATAGGAGCGTTGCCTGTTCCTCCTCGCGCATCAGTCTGGGCTCTCCTTTGGTTATGCATATAGCGAGCAGGTGGAACGGCCTCAAGGGCCCGATTCCTACTAGTATGTGTTATCACTGTGTTCTTTTAGCCACGATTTGACTTGCTATTGGTTAACCCGCGGTTTGGGTGCTGTTGTTCTTCCCATGATTTTTTGTATACTGCTGATATTCTGATTTCTTCTCCCATTGGGGAACTGTGTGAGCTGTGCGCTTGTGGGTGTTGGGTTGGCTGTTGATTTCCACATCCATTCGGCTGAGTTTCCTCTGTCTGCTAGGAGTTTGGCTCCTCTTTTGTTGTGGACTGTGGTTGCTGCCATCATTCATTGTGGGGTTGTGGCTGCTGATTTCCACATCTGTTGGCTGTGTCCTCTTCCTTGCTTTGGGACTGTGTAGTTGCCATCATTGCCATGGTGAGTTTGGGTTGTTGATGCACCCTGGGTTTGGGTTGCTGTTGAGTTGTTTTGTCCATGCTAGGGCCAAGAACAACTCTGAGTTGCCTTGTTTGTCTTGAGCCATGTTCACCATTTGGTTGGGACTATCGACCGGGCATCCTTGACTTCTTCACAGGGTTGTGAAGGGATTATGTTGCTACAGTATGCAGTGGTTGGTCTTTGGACTGTTGTGAGTAGGATTAGAGGTTGGGTATGCTTGAGAAGGCTGGTGTTGTTGCCACCAGCTTAGCATTAGCCTTTCCTAGCTCTTGGATGACCTGGTACTTCCCAACTGTGTTGGTTTGCTTCTTGGTAAACCTTGGCTATGTGAAAGCCTGTATTGACCCTATTACTTGAGGAATCATGCCCAGCTCGGGGGTGGCAGTGTTGCTGAGAGATTGATGAGCACACCGGCCTATGGTTGGGTGGAACGTTGTAGCGACGTAGTTGGTTACGGGACAAGTTATTCATCCAAAGATAAGTACTCATGATTGTTTCATCTCTACAAATTTATATTGATGTCAATGAATCATGATGAACATGTTAAATGTTGAAATGCATATGTTTGCTTCCGTTGAATGATTGATTAACTCTGTATCCTTGTATGGATCATGCATCTTAGTAGGCATTTGCATTTGAAGGATTATTCATCCTGTTATGTATTATGTTTAAGTTTGAATTTCAGCATTTAATCCTTGTTTGTGTTCATGGGGCTGTTTGCCCGTGTTTGGTGTGTTGGTCATGCCCTCCTCGCTGGTTTAAGGGATGGGGACATGACAGAGTGGTATCAGAGCTCATGTTGCAGCATGGGCCTGAATGGACCACCAAGATGAAGTGACAGAAGGCAGAATTACCTTCTCTGTCCAGCAGAGATCAACACTGAGAATTCAGGAAAATTGTCTAAGTGTTTGAACAGTCATCGGGACACTTAGCGGTTCGGACTTCCGAGGTAGCGGAAGGGCCAGTGGAAAAGACTTCCGCTGTAGCGGAAGGGTTAGGCGAAAGCGCGCCCGACGGAGGATGTTCGAGGAGAAAATTTTGAAATTTTTTTCTAAGTGTTCGGCATCCGTCGGAAGAAATTAGCTGTTTGAGTGTCCGCCGTTGCGGATGGAAAAGCAACTATGCGTCCGACGGGTAAGTTCTCCGACCGCCGACGCCATGAAGAAGTTTGAAAATTTTGGCTAAGTGTTGAAATCGTCGGCTATCGAAAGAAATTAGTTGTTAGTCCATTTGCCATTGCGAAAGTCAAAGTCACTAGACTTTCGACGAGAAAGGACTTTTGATGCTATTCAAAATAAGTTCACCGATCGAAAGAAAATCAAAGTTTGTTGTTCCACCATTGTGGAAGCCAAAGACACTATTCTTCCGATGTTAAAAGACTGCCGATGCCACTGGAAAGTTAAAATTTCTCTAAGTGTAGGAAAATCATTGGTCATTGGAAGGAGAAAGGTGTCTGTGTGCCCGCCGCTACGGAAGACAAAGTCACTAGACCGCCGATGAGAAAACACTGCCGATACCGATCGGGTTGTGTCGTTGATCGATGGAAAATCAAAGATTGCATTCCACCGTTGCGGATGTTGTCCGAAATAACTCACCGACAAAGAAAAGAATGGGTGGGGCTATTTAGTTGATTTCCCCGCCAATGGGCAATGTACCTGACCACCGAGGAGAAGGAAATGAGAAGAAGTAGAGCCGATGCTGTTGGGTAAAGTAAGTCGAGAAAGAGGAAAATTCAAAATTTTTCTAAGTATATAAGATCATTGGCCAATCAAAAGTAGAAAGTGGTTGAACGCCCATCGTTGCAGAAGCCAAAACCACTGGCCTACCGATGAGGAAGGATTGACATTGGAAGAAGATAGCTCTTCGAGCATCCACCGTTGTGGAAGACAAAAGCACTAAGTCTTCCGATGAGAAAGACCACTGACGCTGAAAGTTAAGGATTTTTCTATGTAAAGAGAAGCCATTGGAAGAAGTTCATGTTTGATGTTCCACCGTTGCGGAAGTCAAAAGCGCTAGCCTTCCGATGTGAAGAGACTTCCGATGCCGCGGGGAAATTAGTGGTTTTGAGAGCTGATTTTGCAGAACAGTTAGTGGTTTCGAGAGCCGATTCTGTGGAATAGTTAGTGGTTTTGAGAGCCGATTCTACGGATGGATAGTTGGAATAAAACCCTATTTAACAAAGGAAAATTTTGATATTTTCAAGAAGGATTTTCAGTAGATTTCAACTGGTTTCAGTGGGATTTTCAACTGTCTTTCAGTGGATTTACTCCTAAAGTGGCCGTGGAGTGTAAGAATGCAAATATTTGGTGAAAGTCTTCATTCTTATAAGTGGTATAGTTTTCACACCTGAGGTCGGAATGAAGCATATGGATAGGTGTTTGAAAGCATATCCAGTAGGGAACAAGGATAAGTGACCAAAATCTGAGCATGAAGCAGCAAAGTGCTAATGAAGGCCACTACTATCAAATGGAAAAATATGGACAATTGCATGCCCAAAGGTAGCAAAGACTATGAAGTCAACCAGCTGCTGTGTGGAAGAGAAATTCCATGCAAAGATGAGGGATTTGAAAAGGGAAGTTTTCCTTAAAACCCTGTCTTGCTAACTATGTTACCTTTCCTAAGTTTTATGCATGAAATGCATGAGTATATGCTTTGCATACGTAGGATATTGAAAATTATATATTTATAATGAACCACTAATGATAATCTTTGCTTTGATGTTGGCATTAGTGGAAAAACCAACGATGACATGGACCCGGATGAATATGTTGCTGATGCTGATGAATGAGACCAGAAACCCTATAGAGAAAGGGATAAAGCAACAAGTCCAGGATAAAGTTGGTGAGCAAACTCTACAATCTCTTGCAAAGGACCAACCAAATTGGTCATGTCAAGGGTGTAAGTAGAACCCATGCAGGTAAGAGTTTGATTATGACAAACTCCAAGGAGTGGTAAAGGTAAGAGACCTTGTACCATGTGGATATTGGAAGGTGTCATGCCTATATATGCTGATGATATTGATTATAGTAATGCATCCTATATGAAGTAGTTATGGTTAGGCTATGCCTGGTAGGTTGAATGCATAGTATTCATGAATCAATGCAAGGTAGCATTGAATGGATATGCATTAAGAAGATTTTATGAATCTTGTAGTTATGCATTGAATGTATGCATATGAAGGATGTGAGTGACTGATTGCATAAGTACAGGTGCAAATGTTGTGATGCATTGCATGAATGCATTGAGATAAATGCATGTGATATTATGAAGGACTAATGGCTGAAATGATGAATTGATGACAATTCAGGAACCATTTCAAAGGTTGTCATGAATGCAGGATAGTCACAATCAATTGACTGCCAGAAATGCTCTATGGAAGAGCAAGGTGGTACAAATGATACGCTCGTGAAGTAAGGAGTATCTAAACATTTCATTTAATTGCATGAATGATGTGACTATGCCTTGAAAATTATAGTATGATGATGATTGCGTGAAGCAAATGAGTTTTGGTATACATTGATGTGACTAACAGCTAGAAGTATTTGAATTTTGTAAATTCTGAAAATGCTTCAGTGATGATTGTAGCAATGAAAAGGTTATATGCATCCAGATTTACCAAGTGTTTGGTTGATTGAAGCTCATGTTTCAGGTAGATTATTTCGAGCATGGAAGTGAGAGGTAAGACCCTAACCAATGCCAGAATCTACCATTTATGAGAAGATTCTCATGGGTGTAAAAATAGTTGGTATGCATAATAGGTTGTTAAAATTCGAATTGTGAATTTTGGATTTGAGAAATTTGCTGACAACCACTAGCCACTATTGGCTTAAGATTGTGTTTGGTTGATTGAAGCTCATGTTTCAGGTAGATTATTTCATGCATGGCATTGAGAGATTGTGTCAGGTGGATGCATGGGGTACACACTGCAGGAAGAACATGTGTTATGGCTTGCAGAAGCCAAACTTCATGGGAAGGTTTTCCCTTATCTTAGAAATGGGTTTCGGGTGAAACGCCATTGGACATTTTGAAAATGTCTCATCTACACTGCATGTTTGGTAGTAACATGAGTGAAATGGTATAAATTATGTCGGTAAGACATGTGTGAATAGGAAATGTGAAAAGGAGTTGGGATGGCAAACCGAGGGACTGTTAACTCAGAGAAGGAGCCTCCATTCCTCCTTAACAAAGGCATACTGCGACGGCAAATGGATAAGTGTTCTGTGACCCTTGCTATGAATATGCATGTTTAATTATTAAATTCCATATGCAGAACATGTTTTGATTTAATATCCATGATGACCGATTGCTTGAGTATGCATAGGGCCTGCATGGCACACACCGGGAATGGGTGCACACTTTTCCGATGTTGATTCATGAAAGGGTTTTCAATATTGATTACACTATAGGGAGTGGATGCACTCCTGGTGTCTCAATACTTGATAATGAATGATATGAAATACGACTGCCGTATTAGAGCAATAACGCTAATGAGTTTGCTTGTATTGCTGTATTGCTTGTGTTGGCAGGTAAAAAGGTAAAGGTAAAAGGGTAAATGGTTGCGGAGTAAGGGGTATTGTTGATATAAGTGTGTGTTGGTATAAGTGTATGTTGGGTTGTGATATGCCTGAGGATCCATAGTAGATCCTAGACCTGGAAATGGTCACGTTAAAGTTCCAAGCCTATTCAACATGTGGATGTGCTGGCTGGACATGAATTATTTGATGAATTGGCTTGAGTTCCTGTGGCCTGATAAATCCAATTGCATATTGGCTTGGCTGGACGGTCTGATAAACCAAACTGAAGGTTGGCTTGACTATGCCTGATGTATATATAAAAGGATGTTGTGGAGTAGACTGCATGCTGACCTAACATCTAAGTCCATAGGTGATCCCAAGGCTTGCAAAGCGAAGCAGGATCCTGTGGACGAATGAGGAAATGCACAATACAAATAAGTATTGGATTATTTTGCTTATGAATATACATGTGTATATGATTTGGTTATGATGTTTTAAGCTCTTGTTCTAGAGATAAAACCGATGAGAATAAAATAAACATGTGAATTTATTCAATGTTTGGATATAGGTATCGCTGGAAGCGAGGACTATGAGAGCATCTTAGGGGTGCATGTGGACATGTGACTGTCTTGGAAAGCTCGAAATGAGCAGCAATGAAAAAGGTACTAGTGAGACCATGAGTTTCCTAGCAGTTGAGACAAACCATGTGGAGAGACTCCATGGTTTAGAGGTCTGGAATAGACCGAAGAGACTAAGTGTCATGACCAAGAGAGATTGGTCCAGCATTCCCGGTGAAGTGAAAGAGGCTGAGAGCATGAAAAGCCACCGTAATGGTGTGGGTTCCAGGATGGAACAAAACAAAGAGGGAAATAACTCTTGATGCTCTCTCTTGCATTTTGATTATATATATATATATATTTATGCATTGGGAAAACAAATGATTGTTGAATGCATGTATGACTGAAAATGGAACGTGTGTTTTTGCTGAAGGTAAAATGTGAATGCTAGAATGGCTAATTCCCTGCCCAAGGATGGACATGAATGAGCTCAAGTGCCTGTCAGGGAAGGCATGAAAAATATGAAAGTCTCCTTGATGAGACTTGGACTGTCATGCCAATTGGGTAATTAGCTAACTGATTTTAATGTCTTTATTATGCTTGGTCTGATAGAATTTCAATGGTGCATTTCACAGGTGAGAAAAATGGAACCTGGTGGTGCACATTGATCATGGCAGCAGATCAAAAGTTGATGGAATTAGCTGGAAGTCTCCTTCAAGTGCTTGCCAAGACCCAAGAGAATCTTGGGGAGATGCTCAAGATACAGAAAAGGAAAAGTGAAATGAACCACCAGATTTTGCAAGACTCTATTGGTTTGCAAAGGGAGGTGAAAAGCCTTCTGGGAGCAATCAACAAGGGAAATGAAGGTGGATCAGTGATGGGACATTCGTCCAAGTGACCCGATAAGAAATAGTCCAGGCATGAAGAATCAAAGTAAATTGAGCAGGTAAATATGAAGCAGCCAGTGCAATGCTGGAGATGCAGAGGACATCATTTACGCCGGGACTGCCCAATGAGGGAACATGATGAGGGAAATAGCCACAAGGTTCCTAGACTTTGGGATAAGCTGGAAGCTGAGAACCAGCAGGACAAGTCTGTGGAAGCTGAGGGGCTTGGTCGTGAACGTTCAAAGTAGATGATTGAACGTGGGACAGATCTACAAAATTTTGAAATTTTGATGTGCAATTGAATATGTATTGTATATATGTAATGGAACACCGAGGAAGGTGTTATTCCAAGGGGGAGGGGAATGTAACGTCTCGGTTTTGACCCCGTTTGGATGATGTATATAATGTAATTAATCATGGTGAGGAGCTAAAGGAAAAATCCCCACCATCGATTTGGTTGTGTATGTTTCGGCAATGGGGATAGTTTTTTATGGCATGTCATGCTACTTGGCACATTATCAGTATGGCATCATGTAAACCTGCACATCAATTAAAATAAACCACAACCAGCTATGGCAGTGCAATGTGAATGAAAAGGGCATGATTCCAAAGGATAAGGGGTGGGGGGATGTCAAACCTTGGTCTATGGGGGGAAAACCCATGTGTTTCCACCTTGTTTTGTTTTGCCATCTTCCCTTGTCAACCTATTTATTGTTTGTTGAGTAGTTGAGGTAGTTAAGGCTGCTGGTGGTTGAGGCAATTATTGTTTTTGGGAGTGGGGTGGCAGGACTGTTAGTCCCTTGCCCACGTGCCCACTCCACCCACGACTGCATTCATTCCACTCTCACGTGACTCTCCATTCTCCCACGATGGCATTCTTCCCCATTCCCCATTCTCGTTGCGGTCTGTTCATTCCTCACAGAGGGAGCCGTTGTCTGTTCATCTCCTCACGTGCGCCTGGTCTTCTCCCTCACGATTGTGGACTTTTCACCTCATGTTCGTCTGTTCATCCATGCATGCTTAGGTTGTTTTCATTTGGTTCCTCATGCAGAGCCATGGCCGGTTCATGCTCATGCGCAGGAGCGTTTCCTATTCCTCCTCGCACATCAGTCTGGGCTCTCCTTTGGTTGTGCATATAGCGAGCAGGTGGAACGGCCTCAAGGGCTTGATTCCTGCTGGTATGTGTTATCACTATGGTCTTTTAGCCACGATTTGACTTGCTGTTGGTTAACCCATGGTTTGGGTGCTGTTGTTCTTCCCACAATTTTTTGTATATTGTTGATATTCTGATTTCTTCTCCCATTGGGGAACTATGTGAGCTGTGCACTCGTGGGTGTTGGGTTGGATGTTGATTGCCACATCCATTCGGCTGATTTTCCTCTATCCACTAGGAGTTTGGCTCCTCTTTTATTGTGGACTGTGGTTGCTATCATCATTCATTGTGGGGTTATGGCTGCTGATTTCCACATCTGTTGGCTGTGTCCTCTTCCCTGCTTTGGGACTGTGTAGTTTCCATCATTGCCATGGTGAGTTTGGGTTGTTGATGCACCCTAGGTTTAGGTTGATTTTGAGTTGTTTTGGCCACTCTAGGGCCAAGAACAACTCTGAGTTTCCTTGTTTGGCTTGAGCTGTGTTCACCGTTTGGTTGGGACTGTTGACCGGTCATCCTTGACTTCTTCACAGGGCTGTGAAGGGATTGTGTTGCTGCGGTATGCAGTGGTTGGTCTTTGGACTGTTGTGAGTAGGATTAGAGGTTGGGTATGCTTGAGAAGGCTGGTGTTGTGCCACCAGCTTAGCATTAGCCTTTCCTATCTCTTGGATGACCTAGTAAATCCCAACTGTGTTGGTTTGCTGCTTGGTAAACCTTGGCTATGTGGAAGCCTGTATTGACCGTTATTCCTTGAGGAATCATGCCCAGCTTGGGGGTGTAAGTGTTGCTGAGAGATTGATGAGCACGCTGGCCTATGGTTGGGTGGAACATTGCAGCGACGTAGTTGGTTGCGGGACAAGTTCTTCATCCAAAGATAAGTACTCATGATTGTTTCATCTCTGCAAATTTATATTGATGTCAATGAATCATGATGAACATGTTAAATGTTGAAATGCATATGTTTGCTTCCATTGAATGATTGATTAACTCTATATCCTTGTATGGATCATGCATCTTAGTAGGCATTTGCATTTGAAGGATTATTCATCCTGTTATGTATTATGTTTAAGTTTTAATTTCAGCATTTAATCCTTGTTTGTGTTCATGGGGATGTTTTCCCGTGTTTGGTGTGTTGGTAGAGCCCTCCTTGCCACTTTAAGGGATGGGGACGTGACATGTGGGAATGGACTAGAAATGTCACTGTGGATCAACTCAATAGGTGCAGAGGTTCTCTCATGGCTAGCTCTCTCATACTTCTGCTTTGGGTGTTTTCCTAGGATACAACCTTGACATAATCCCTTAGAAAAATTGATCTTTGGTAACCCTATGACCATGTCTCTGTCACTCAAATCAGAAGGATACCTATAGTTAAGATGGCTAAATATTTCATGCCAAATCTTGCTTGCTTCATTAGCATAAGTAAGAATAGTAGAGGGGTTTTAGTAGGGTAGAAAATGGGAAAATTTGTATACCTTCAAAGTGTGATCAACAACACCTTTTTCTATTCCTTTACCATTCAAAATATCAATGATTTAAACTACATTCGGGGAGAATATGAATTTTTTTGGAGACCCAACGTGAGTCATATGATACATCGACAAGATATTATAGGAAATACCTCGAACATACAACACATTATTGAAATTACCATTGTCAAGATCAATCCTACCCATTCCCATACTGTTAGTTAGAGAGTTATCACCCAAAACTATTGGTGGACCTTTCGACTTGTCAAGAGAGAAAAATAGCTCCCTTGTTGAAACCATATGTCTATAATCTCCAGAATCAATGATGAAGCTAGGTGAGCTTGAGGTGCCAACAACCAAGGCATGTACTCTCTCCTTGTCTTCTGAATTTGGTCCTCCTTCCCTCTTCTTTGAGCAATCAAGAAGGGATATGTTGTTCATCTCCAAGAGTTGGGTCAACATGTCAAATTTATTTTTCATACAAGAGCTCTCAAGATGATAGCCCTTACTACAGTATGCACACTTGCTCATTTCTCCTTTATTCTTCTTCTTTTGGGGATTCTTCTTAGAGCCCGAGGACTCCTACTGAGACTTTTCCTTGTCTCTCTTTTTCTTAGGTGGATTTTTGTATTTTTTCTTGATGTTCAGATGCACCTTAGAATATCCAACAACCAAATATTGGTCTTTGGAAGGTTTGATGGTGCCCATCATCACCAATTTATCTTGCTCCTGAGTGAGGGATTACATTAGCTCAACAAGATTACGTATCTTCCCATTTTGAGCTGTCAATTTAGTGGCATATAAGGTCCAAACACACAATTAATAGTCAATACCAATGTTTGAGAGAATGGTCAAAACTAGTTGCTCCTCCTTTTCAGTCCCACATTGTTTTATTTGCAAAACAATGGCCTTAAGCTTGGTAAAATAGCGTTGCAATGATTCAAAGCTACTTGGACTCAAGGAGATCAATTCATTCTTTATTTGATGTCCTCTCATCTCATCTATATTTCCAAAAATATATTTAAGCTTCTTCCACACCTCATTAGGATATGTCAAAGAATCAAGATGAAAGAAGAGGTCTCTTGAAATACTTAGACAAAAAAGACCATAGGCCTCATCCCTCTTGTTGTGCCATTTTATTTTCTATGCAGCTACATTGGGCTCTTCCTTAGTAGCCATGGTAAGCCTATAGATACCTTTTTCTCTCAACAATATCTCCATATCATATTTCCATTCAAATAAATTGAATGGAGTCGAGATGATCCTTTGAGATTGGTCCATATCTAAACTCTTGTGCCCTTCAGTCAGAAGAATGCGCTCCCATTATGTTATGTCAAACCTAAAATAACAATTTGGAAGGAGATAAATAGATATACAAAGGATATGATACCATGTGGAAAGTGANCACTCACAAAATTGCTAATCAAACATGCAAAATTCACACAAAAGGAGACTGAAATTGGAGCATAACTTAATCCTGTATTGAATAAGTGTACATAAGCCAGCAATATGAAGTAGTAGGCTGCTTAGATATATAATTACATGATATATTCGAAAGCACTAGGTTTCTATTCGAATTGGTCAAAAAGCAGGATTACTAAATCAAGTCAAATTCCCCATAGGTGCAAAAAGGACTTTCCAAATCCATGAAGATCCTCACAAATTAGCTAAATAAAGTGAGAAATATAATAAGTGGTGGAAATAAAAATTAGCCATGATTTTTTTTGGAGAAAGGGAAGGAGGATGATGCGGTCAAAAAACAAGGCAAGTTCCCCTATATTAGCTTTTCCTTTATGCCTTAAAACTGTTGTAAAGTAAGGCAACTTTCAGAAAAAAGAAGATATGCGCTTTAAGGAACCAGGAATAAAGAAGACATGCTAAATATGTTTCTAGGATGATTCCAAAGTGCTCCATGACTGATTTTAGCAATTATTGACTTCTAGGAACATGTAGAAGTCAAATAGCATAGAGTGGGAACCTAGGAATCTAAAAATAAGACAAAAATGATTTAATTAATGACAAATATGGATAACTATGTGTTGATTATTATAAAAAGTCTATAGGTGAATACATACATGAAACAAATTCTGGTATGTTTCCATAGAGGGAGCTTATGGATCGATCAACCATACCTGATTGACGTCGAACTTATTTGTTCCATAACCAGTCTACCAAAGAAAGGGAAAGAACTGATTCCATATTTGTACAACAAAGACACTTACAGGATAAAGAAAAAGTATAGCCTTCCACGTGCGGGGAGGGGATTTTGGATTGATTCCATTGAGGAAAACATAGTGTGGTTGAATGTAAAGCTCCTCTCTTGCAAACTGTTGTGTAAGATGAAGTCGACTCAATGTACTACTAGAGCAGTAGAACTTGCAGAGTTGTGCTGACAGGGCGTGATTTTCAACTAGTCACAGTTTATGCTCAATGAAATGATAAACGATGGATAGTGTTATCACTCCGGGAAAATCCTCTAGGTTGTTGCTTGAGGATGCCTTGTAACTTAAACTATTTTTTGGGTTTTTGATATGGATCAAGCGGATAACCTATATAACCTCCCACTCTAAAGACATGCATGAGGTTCACTCAATCACAAGGCTTTTAGTTACAACTTGTTCAGTAGTTTGAAAAAAAGATGCAGGAATGGAGAACTCACCAAGCTAGCAGACTTACATGCATAACACATGCATACAAATGGCTAAAACCTGACAAGGATGGTACTTATCAATCAAATCGCATAAACTTACTAATAGGATGACAAGTGTTGTCTTTTAATCAACTTGAAATCACCTAAATGCACATTTAGGCTTAAGTACAGTAATGATAAAGAAGATGGCTGAAAAAATCACAACAAAAGAGCTCGTATTATGAATAAACCAGATGAGATGATTTCTAATAGGATGGGATTATAAATCCCCAGAGTCGAACCTTTATTAATCAAAAATCATGGGCTTTATAGTCTCTTACAAAAATTATAGATCCTAAAAATCCGATCTGTTTACATAAAAAATAATTGAAAGTAATAGTTTTCCCGATTAGGGCTTCAAACCCTTGCTAAATGTTTGTTTATCTAATGCAAATATATATTTCACTGGGTGATATTTTAATGATTGAAGTGATAGCTAATAACTACCACTACTGGTTTGCTGTGAAATTACCACCAACAACCAGTGTCTCTGCATTTACTGAAGTGATTTTCTTCATTTGATCCATTGGATTTTCTTTATCTTGTCAGCGCAAATTCGGCACTCCAATTCTCTATTTTTCCACTGTTTACCACCATGGTTGCTGATCTGAGGATTTTTCCTCTATTCTATCAGCGCCCGAAGTCTCTTTGTTGTCGTTGTGTCGGTGCTCCTTAGATCACCACCGTTGCAACGGCTTCTTCTTTTATCCAATCTGCACTCCTAATCTCAGCACATCGGTGTTCTTTATAACTAACACATCGATGATCAGGAGCCGTAATAAATAATGCCTCAGAACCTTTATCTTAACGGTTCCACAGTTTCGAAGGTAAACCAAACTAAATTTAACCTTTCCGAAAGTTGATTGATGATGTGTGAATCAGAGCTTTAGTCTCCTGTGTTGCTGACACTGCGGAGGAGTTTAGTCTTAAATTCGTCGATCTGTAGTTCTCAGCTTTCCCGATCGTCGATGATTTCTCCTTGTTGTGCTATTAAAATTCTTTTCTGTCAATTGATCAGAAGCCTTGTCTGTTTGTCTTCCGTAGTTTCAGCCCCTTAGCTGTCTATCTCACTGATACCTTAGTGTTTTTCAATCCTGAACTACTTTCATCACTGTCGAAGGTGAGTAGGAGTTTTCATCAGAGCCTTTAATCATTCTCTTATCCGTAGTTGGAGCTCCTTAGTGGACTATTTTTCCACTATGTTTTTCTTAGTCCTTCCAACCACCGAAGAGTTCATCTATTGATTGATTGGAAGGCTTAGTCAATTTCCTCCTGTCGTTGTGGCTCATTAGCGGACTATTGTGTCGATGATTAGTGTTTGCAATTTCCACTATGTAGTCTTTAGTTATTCTGATCAATGATGATTTTTTGTTATGCGCTATCTGAATTATTCTTGCCCAATCGCCGAAATGTTCATCACATCATGGAACCCATAGTCTATCTTTCCTTCGCAATTGTGGTGCCACAGTGAACTAAAACTCCGCAACATTAGTCCCTTGATCCTTCGATCACCAAAATTTTATGTTGTGGCGGAACCCGTATTCAGTTGTTTTCCCACCATTTCGGCACCCTAGTAGACTATTGTGCCGACGACTAGTGTCTTCCGACTCCGACACTATGGAAAATATTCGGCTTTATCTCGCTAATCTGTAGTCTTTAAAACTTCCGATTGCTATTTTAAAATGCTCCGATGGTGTAAAAAAGTTACAGCAATACACCTATCTGCCGAAGGGGTCTTCCACCTGCTAATTATCTTCCATCTTTTGGTGGCTAATGAGATGTTGTGATCCTCGCCCAAGCCACTGAAGCCACAACTTTGTGAAATTTGCAATAAAAATAGAGGTCTTCAAAACTGTTAGTGATCTTCATATCATTCATTGCATCATTTAAATTGTTCATACTATCAAAAATAAATTTATTTTATTTTGGGAGATAACATCTGGCTCCTACTTGGGGATGGGAACCTCCCTGTGAGGTCCCAAGAACCTCAGACCAAAATGCATTTCCCTAAAAGCAACTAAGTAACTTAACACTATTCTTTATTGTTCCATTGGGCATGGAGTCTTATTCTGAAAGAAAAAAACAACCTACAATCTACTAATTTACAATCATAAGGCCTCAGAGCCTCAAATAAAATAGAGTTTCAGGAACCACCCATTTACTGGGCCATCGAATACCTCTTCACCATCCAAATTCTACAATTTGAAGGTGTTATTCTCGTAAACCTGGTCTATAACAAAAGGGCCAATCCATAAGGATTCAAATTTTCCATGTTTCCCCTTGTCCTGTCTGATAGCATCCCACTTGAGGACCCAATCTCTGACCTGGAAGTTGTTTGTCTTTGCTCTTTTGTCAAATATGCCCTTTATCCTCTACTGATAAGCCTATGATTTTTCTACAACTTGCTCCCTGATCTACTATAACTCCACCAAATCCATCATCCTTCTCATCATATCATTTGGTACATCTTCCTCTTCCTAAAAGAACTTTGACACTGGAAGGGTGAGCTGGATAGGGAATATGGCTTCAGTGCCATAGACTAACTTGAATGGAGAGGTCCCTATGTATTTTTTGTCTATCACCCTATCATCCCATAAAGCAAAATTAAGCTTTGAATCCTAGCTTTTCTTATTTGTCTCTAGCAGTTTCCTGATGATTCTGACTAAGCTTTTGTTGGATGACTCATCCATGCCATTGCCTTGTGGGTAATAGGATGTGGAGTGCACCAGTTGAATACCCATTGATTCACACATTTTAACTAATGCTCCAGCCTTAAAAGCCTATGCATTATCAGTCACTAATCTTACTGGGAAACCAAACCTGCTAAAGATGTTCTCATATAAGAATCTCATGATGACTTGATGAGTGGCATTTTTGGTTGGTATTGCTTCTATCCATTTGGTAAAGTAGTAAGTGGCTACTAAGATCCATTTATGCTGTCCACTCGAAGATGGATTTATTTCACCTATGAAATCCAGACCCCATTGCTAGAAAGGGCCATTCACTGTAACATGCCTAAGGGGCAAGGATTTGAGCTGCTGCTTTCCTACAAATCTTTGACATTGGTCACAGGCCCTTACAAAAGTGCATACAACAGCAAAGACGGATGGCCAATAGTATCCTACTTTTAAGATCTTGTGGCCTGTGGTTTTCCAGTAGTGGTGGCCTCCACATGTACTGGAATGAAAGTGATGCATGACCTGCTCTACTTCCTCTTTATCTAGACATCTTAACAAAATTATAGAATGATCCTTCCAATATAGCAAATTGTCAATCATGCAAAACTTAACAGATTTCAACTTAGGAGCTCGTGCTTGGTTAGAAGTGAGATCAGGAGAAACTTCTAATTTAAGCAAAAATTTAATGATACCTGAGTACCACTCATAGGAAGATATGTTCTTAGCAGCTGGTGGACTGTCATTCTAATCTTGGTTTACTTTTCTTTCAGCTACTACCATAGTCTGCACCTTTGCTGATTCGATACATGTGAAATTTATTCCCATCAGCTCATAGTTTTATTTGGCCATGAGTTTGGCCAGGCATAATCCCTTTACCATCTTGGTGGGTTTTACCTCTACATAAAACTCAATGAGTTTGGAAATCCACTTAGCTCTCTTCCCATCAATGTCACGCTGAGTCAAAACATCCTTCACTGCAGCTGAAGGGACATATGCAATGTCCTTTGCATGGAGAATGTAGATTCTGAAGTTATTCAAAGATTTTATGAGAGCATAAACCTGCTTCTCAATTGGGTCATACTTTAGCTCAGCATCTCTCAGGGTTCTATTGAATAAAGCAATTGGATGGTCAAGACCTTCATCATTCTTTTGTAATAGTACAGTTGCCACTGTGTCATAAGATGCAAAAGAGAAAATGTAAAAACCCTTGGTGTAGTCGGGACTAATCAGGGTTGGGGCCTCCATGATGGATTTCTTAATATCTTCAAAATAATTTCTTGCCTGGTCGGTCCACTTGATTTCTACATCCTTTTTTAACATGGCTATTATGTGCTTTACCAACTCAGAGAAATTTGGAATAAACCTTCTAACAAAGTTTATCTTTCCTAAAAAGGACTGAATATCTCTTTTCAACCTTGGTAGTGACAGCTGCTGAATTTCCCCCACTCTTACTGGATCAATCTTTACACCTTTAGATGAGACTATGTGGCCTAGGAGCTTTCCTTCATTGAGTGCAAACTGGGACTTCTTGGGGTTCAGTGATATTTTGTACCTTCTACATTTCATAAATACCTTCCTTAAATGTTGCAAGTGATCATGATGGCTATGAGAGTAAACTGTTAAGTCATCCAAATATATCATCCCAAATTTATCTTTTATCCCTACAAAATCTAGATCCATAGCTCTCTAAAACGTAGCCCCAGTGTTCATTAGCCCAAATGGCATTTTAGCATACATGAAGGTGTCCCAGGGAGTGGTAAAGGCAGTCTTCTCTTGGTCATCTGGGTGCACAGCAACTTGGTTGTATCCAGAGAAACCATCAAGGAAGGACATGACCATGGCCCTTAAGACTCTCTGCAGTAGATGTTCCATCTTGGGTAGTGGATAGTTGTCTTTTTTGGAACACTTGTTCAGGTTTCTAAAATCCACACACAACCTGATTTCTCCATTTTTCTTTCTCACCACTACTATATTTGCAATCCACTTGGAATAACTGATGGGGATTACAATCTTAGCTTTGAGGAGTTTGTGGATCTCTTTCTCAATCATTGGTAATAGAAGAGGGCTGATGGGTCATAGTTTCTGTTTGAAAGGAATGGTGTCCTCCTCCAAAGGAATCCTGTGCTGGATGATGTTGGTGGCATACGTTTTTAGGTCACTATACTCCCATGCAAAGACATCAACAAACTCTTTTATCAAGCTACAATATTCATACTTCTATTCATCAATTAGCCCAGTGGATAGATTTATTAGTTTTGGATGGCTTTGGCTACCTATGTTCAGCTCTTGGATAGCAGGATCTAGCTCCCTTTTGGGAGGCTTGAAAGGGATGTCATTGTGGTCAAACAATTCTTCCAATGGTACTAGAACTCGAGGTATGTGGTTTCTGGGCAATTGGACAATATCATGCTCAGTCACTTTATCTTTTAGCTTGAGCTACTTGGACTCCTCTAGGTTAAGGTTTTCCTAGTCTATGTGTATGCCAGAGAATTCATCCACTAACTAAAGGAATTTACTAAGCTCCCCATCATTTTCAAACACCCTCCAAAATTTTACATTGTCTGGCAAAGAGGGTCTGTACTTGACCTGAACATCATAGCTGAGCTTAGCGGGAAAGGGAGGAACAAAAAGACTTGCAGAGACGGCCATGGAATCAGCTAGGTGTTTCAAATCCTGAGGAATATATGACAGTTCAAAAAACATAAATGAGTCTCTGAGTTTCCATACCTCATCCCTGTAGGCCTTCAATCTAATATTTTTTCGTTTGAAAAGTGTTGTTTACCTACTGTATGATGAGGTATACATCCCCAAAAATATTCATGCACATGATCCCCATATCCTTGGCTGCTTTAACTCCCAGCAGCAAGACTTCATACTCTACTACGTTGTTGGTGGTTTTGAAATAGAGATTGTAAGACAAGTGAATGTTCTCCTTTGATGGGGAGATCAAGACTATACCTGCTCCAGCTGAGTTTTGGGCACTAGCTCCATCGAAGTACATGGTCCATATCGTTGTTGTGATTTCTTTTGTCCGCAGATGGGTGGGCTCAGTGAGCTGAACCAACGTGTGTTGATTATCATCAATTTACAAAATATAGGATCCGAAATCGGTGTCCACAGCGTAAATTGGGTGATTCAATGAGCGGCTCTCTTTGCTTATAATATATGCTAGCTGATTTTCTCTGTATAGATGCTTAGTTTCCCCTTCAAACATGGGAATGGTAGCATATGTGAGATCCATCTGGAGGGTGCCGCCTAATCATTTTCTCCATGACCAGGACAACAAGAGGCCATATTTTTGGGGAATATCGGCCACTACGATGTCCATCATTACGCTTTTCGAAGGCATCTCATGAGCTGTAGCTTTGAGTTGGACTTGATCAGGTGTGGATGGAGGCATTGGTTTATGCAATACTTTGGATGGAACAACCCCTTTCTTTGGTAAAACAACCACCTTTCTAGCAGGTGCAGTGGGCTGCTTGACAGGTACATCATTCTTCTTGAGGGGAGCAACCAACCTAGACCTTAGTTGGTAACCTTCTTGACCATCATCCTGATAGACAACCTCTTCAGTGATATTCTCATCAATCAGGGCTTCTTCATATTCTACCTGTGTTAGAAAAGAATAGTCCACCTCATCCTCCATGTAGTGGACATTGTCTTCATCCTCTCCTTCATCTTCCATGAATTCTAGCTCTTCTTCTAATACAACATTTTGAAATGGAGCTCTTATCCTCTGGTCTTCCCCTTGATTTCTCTCCCTTTTGAGAACCTGAACAGGGGGGTTTCCTCTTCTATAAGGAACAAAATTTGGGTTTCAAGGAGCAAAGTCACTTGGCCCCTTACCCCTCACCAGCATATGTCCTTGTTCCTTCAATTTTGAAATTTTAGAAATGAGGTTATCTAAGAGTTTGGTCATTTTTTCAATCTTGTTCTATGATGTAGAAGTCCCACCATAGTCTGCTTGCTGCCTTCTCCTATCTATCTTCCCTTTGACCTTCTGAGAAGCCAGAATGTTTGACTCTACCTCTAGGGCAGCATCCTGCATGAGTGATAAGGAGGAAGACCTCCTTTCTATGAGAGGTAGGCAGAAGTTAGAGTCAAAATCATTTGCATAAGTTATCATAGCCGAGGTACTGGTTGGCTTAATCTCAGTGGGGATCTTGCTGTACATGTTGTTGAATATTTTGGTAAATTTGGAGATAGACTCGCCATTTTCTCTTCTCAGGTTGCTGAACTCTATGATGTAGTAGAGGTGGTCTCTCCTCTCTCCCCAATGCTTTAGGAAAAAGTCATCTAGGGCCTCTATGCCTACCACTGACCCAACAGGCAGTTCCTTAAACCACTTTCTAGCCTGGCCATCTAGGCTTTGCACAAAAACTATGGTCCATACGTCTTCTTGTTCTATATTTATATTTTCAGCATAGCTATAAAAATACTCTAGATGTTATTCAGTAGTAAAATCCCCTTCCCCTGTAAACTTAGGCATATACTTGAGGTAATCTCCGATAGGCATGGCTGTGAGAGGATTTGGCAAAACAAGGGGTGTATACCTAGCTACTATGATCCTTTCCATTTTGGACAATTGAGGGGTGTCCATATTGGAAATGGGTATGGAGATGGATGTGAAAGGCAACACTGATGAGGATATTTGCTAAGAAGGTGGTGGTATACTTATCCCAGTGGATTCACCAGGGACTGGATCTTTAGAAGCAGCAGTGCTTGAATATGCCCAAGCCCTAGATTTTTCTGATATAAAAAATTCTTAGGAATTAAGAGTTTCAGCAAAAGAAATAGCAGCAGAAATATTTCTTGAAATACTTGATGTAGCATGTTGTGCAACACTGCTGGTCTGTCTTAGTGAATCCCTAGATTTCCTCAAGATTTCTTCTAGATCTGAAATGGGTGTTGTTGGTGGCCCCTTTGGGTTTTCTCTGGTACTTGGTCTTCTTGAAGCCACCTTATATCAATGGAGTTTCCAGATAGATGATTACAACCGTAATAATGTCCAAACTTTGTCTATCATCAAAGCATGGATCTATGTCGTCTCCAAGGGAAGCTGAGCTTTAATCTCCTCTCCCCGGCAATGACGCCACTTTGTTATCACTCCAAGAAACTCCTCTAGGTTGTTGCTCGAGGATGCTTGGTAACTTAAACTGTTTTTGGGGTTTTTGATATGGATCAAGCCGAATAACCTATATAACTACCCACTCTCAAGATATGCATGAGGCTCACTCAATCACAAGGCTTTTAGTTACAACTTGTTCAGTAGTTTGATAAAAAGGCGCAGGAATGGAGAAATCAACAAGCTAGCAGACTTACACTCATAACACATGCATACAAATAGCTAAAACCTAACAAGGATGGTACTTATCAATCAAATTGCTTAAACTTACCAATAGGATGACAGGTATTGTCTTTTAATCAACTTGAAATAACCTAAATGCACATTCAGGCTTAAGTACAGTAATGATAAAGAAGATGGCTAAACAAATCAAAACAAAAGAGCTCATATTATGAATAAACTAGATGAGATACTTTCTAATAGGATGGGATTATAAATCCCCAAAGTCGAACCTTTATTAATAAAAAAATCATGGGCTTTATAGCCTCTTACAAAAATTACAGATCCCGAAAATCTGATCTGTTTACATAAAAAATAATTGAAAGTAATAGTTTTTCCAGATTAGGACTTCAAAGCCTTGCTAACTATTTGTTTATCTAATGCAAAGATCTAGTTCACTGGGCAATCTTTTAATGAATGAAGTGATAACTGATAACCACCACTGCTGGTTTGCTATGAAATTACTGCCAACAGCCAGTGTCTCTGTCTTTACTGAAGTGATTTTCCTCATTTAATCCACTGGTTTTTTCTTTATCTTGTCGCCGTAGATTCGGTGCTCCAAGTCTCTATTTTTCTGCCTTTTACCACCATGGTCGCTGATCAGAGGCTTTTTCCTCTGTTCTATCAGTGCCCCAAGTCTCTTTGTTGTCACACTGTCAGCGTTCCTTAGATCACCAGCGTTGCGACAACTTCTTCTTTTATCCAATCTATGCTCCTAATCTCAGCGCATCGGCATTCTTTATATCTAACACATCATTGTTCAGGAGCTGTAGTAAATAATGCATCGAAACCTTTATCTTAATGTTGCTGCAGTTTCAGAGGTAAAATGAACTAAATTTAACCCTGCTGGAAGTTGATTGATGATGTGTGAATCAGAGCTTTAGTCTCATGTGATGCCGACACTATAGAGGAGTTTAGCCTTAAATTCATCGATCTGCAGTTCTTAGCTTTCCCGATCGCCGATGATTTCTCCTTGTTGTGCTATCGAAATGATTTTCTGTCAATTGATCGGAAGCCTTGTCTGTTTGTCTTCCACAGTTGGCCCCTTGACTGACTATCTCGCCGATACCTGAGTGTTTTTCAAATCCCAAACTACTTTCATCACTATCGGAGGTGAGTAGGAGTTTCCATTGGAGCCTTTAATAATTCTCTTACCCGCAGTTGCGGCTCCTTAGTGGAGTATTTTACTACTACATTGTTCTTAGTCCTTTCATTCGCCGAAGAGTTCATCTATTGATTGATCGAAAGCCTTAGTCAGTTTTCCTCCCACTGTTGCGGCTCATTAGTGAACTATTGTGCCGACGATTAGTGTTTGAAATTTTTGTCGCGTAGTCTTTAGTAATTCCGATCGGCAATGATTTTCTATTATGCACTATCGGAATGATTCTTGCCCGATCGCCGAAATGTTCATCACATTGCGAAACCTGTAGTCTATATTTCCTCTGCAATTGTGGCACTGCAGTGAACTAAAACTCCACAACGTTAGTCTATTGATCCTCCGATCGCCGAAATTTTATGTTGTGGTGGAACCCATATTCAATTGGTTTTCCATCGTTTCGGCACCCTAGTGAACTATTGTGTCGACGACTAGTGTCTTCTGACTCCGACACTGTGGAAACTCTTCAACTTTATCTTACCAATCTGTAGTCTTTAAAACTTCTGATTGCTTTTGTAAAACACTCTGATGGTATAAAAAAGTTACAGCAATACGCTTATTTTCCAAAGGGGTCTTCCACCTACTAATTATCCTCCATCTTTTGGTGGCTAATGAGATGTTCTGATCCTCGCCCAAGCCACCGAAGCCACAACTTTGTGAAATTTGCAATAAAAATAGAGGTCTTCAAAACTGTTAGTGAAATTCATATCCTTCATTGCATCATGTAAATTCTTCATACTATCAAAAATAAATTTATTTTATTTTGGGAGATAACAGATAGTAAGCATAAGAGGAGGGTAATCACAAGTTTCACTAGTCCTATTTGCTCATTCTGATGTCGTTCATTCAGTGGTCCAACCTACCGAACTACCAGCAAGTAGATGTCCCACTACTTTGCTTAGGTGTAATGTATCAAAACTTATGGGAAAGGAAGAAGCACAAGGATTGCCAGATGAACAATAAGGTCACATTTTTTCTGCACGTCAAGGCATTACATGACGTTGTCAGGAGAACCCATAAAATATAGTGTGCTACAGTGCATAGGTATGCGGCCTTCATAAATTTCTAGGCTAGCGCGCATAATATGATTTTGGAACCGAAAAATGATCCTGCAAATCAAGTACACCATGATGGATTCATGATCACAGATGAGGATGTGAATTCCATTGTTAAATATTGGCCTGAGGAATGGCACGGCCCACTGGCAGAGCTGCTACCCAAAGAGAAAAGCCAAGAAGACCCACCCGCCAACCAAGTTGCAAATGCTGGTGCGAGTGATGATACTAGCGTTGCCCAAGGAAATGGCCAAGGGAATGATAGAGGCAACGATCAAGATCATTAGTCACAGGAAGAGGAAGAACCGGATAATCCTTATGGAAATGGAGGCTATGATCATAGTAATTCAGAGCGTATGACTAGTCCAGAAAATGTCAAGACCCAAGCACAAACCCAACAATAAGAGGGCCACCCACAACGTAAGAAAATAAAAGCAAAGAAAACGTCTAGCAAAAACACAGTGAATGAAGATGATGTGGATGAAATTGCAAATGATGTCACCATGGCAACATAAGAAATCCTTGCAACTTTGAAGAAACAATAGGTAAACATTGCTGACCAAGTTGGGAACCACTTGAATAACTTGATAGAAGCCATTAATGAGGTGACAGCCACTATAGAGACCAAGACATATGGTGTTGATCCCAATGTTCCATTAGCCACACCAAAGTTAGTTCTGCCAATCAAAGTAAATATTCTTAGGCGTGCACTAGAGACAGAAACAAAGACAAGTGTAGTTGATGATAATAGCAGTCTATATATTGACTTCTCCAAGCTGGCCTTGAGTGAATTCTATGAAATTCAGTAGGAAGCCGTGTCCGAATTACGGATAAAGGAAAATGTTGTTGCTTATCAAGCAACAAAACAACAAAGGAAGGCGAAGACGCGCAAGGCCCTCCTTAAGGAAAAAACGATAAATTGAAGAACATAACACCCTCCTTGTAGAGAAGGAATCAAAACTTGTGGTGCACGAGAAAATTGACGTCGCATTATTCGAGACTATCAAGAGTGCAATTGCAGATTCCCCCCCTGAGGCAGGACTGAAAGATGAGGATTCATTAGCTAAGGTTTCCCGAGCTCGCGCAAATTACAGTCAAAGTGAAGAAGCAAGTTGAGGAATTTCAAGCGAGACAGGTACCAAGCACACCTCCTGAGGTGCTCGAGGAGCGAAGAAGAGAAGCGTCTGAGGCTGCTGGCAAAATCAGCGAGGGGGAAATATGTTAGGATATTTAGACACTTAGGAGTTAGTTAAGATCAACTTGTGTAATATATCCGTTAGGTAAAAGTGTGTTTCTTTAGTATGCATTAGTATGGATTTGTAAATATTCTAATCCGACAGTCACGATATGTTCTAGACATAGAGTGATCCGACGGTTCAACTTCTCTTAGATCATACCTACCATTGATCTATGGCTTAACACCCGATTGGTATATGATATCTATTTAAAGAGCATAGAAGGTCCTTGTCTTTTTGATCGATTATGAGAAGCTCATGTAACTTTCTTTCTTTTGCATAATAAATTGCTCCAAGTAGCTATTTGGCCTGGGCCATGGACTATTTCCCTCTTGAGCGTTTTAACCACGTGACATACATCGACGTGTTGATCTGTGATCTATTTATGTGAAGCAGTTTCTCAAGGTGTTCGGTCTTTTGGGATTACCCTGTGTACCCGAACATGGTATCAGAGCTTTTATATGAAGAGCCGCTTTTGGTTTTGATCTAGATCTAGAACCGGTGTTGTTGAAACTTTGAAATGGTTGTTGGTTCTAGATTTTCTATGCATTTTTTGTTTGTGGGAGTTGTTCCATTGCGTCAAAATCACCGTTTCCATTGGGAAATAGTTTTCATTTCATCGAAAACTGTTTTCGTTTGTTCTAGGAACACCCATTTCGACAAATCTGAAGGTATAATGTTATAGTGATGGATTTTTTTTTAAAATCAATCATATCTTATCAGTTTTATTATTAGATCTTTTTTTTTTTAGTCTCAGACTGTTGCCTTCCCTAATTGCGTATGCTCTTTTCCGTACACCTTGCGCGATCGCGACGAATCAGAAATAGTAAAGGAAATTTTTTTTCTTGTCTTCTCAGCTACGTATGCTCTTTTCTATGCACCTTGTGTGATCACGGCAAATAAAAAACATCGAGAAAACTTGAAAACGTATACTTTCCAGGTAAGCTAACCAAGATCTAACCCCATTGCGTGGAAAAATGTTTTTTTGTTTTTTGATTTTTTTTGTGATTTGCAGAAAAAAAGGCAAGCACGGAGAATGAGAGAAAAGAGTAAAAAAAAACAAAAACAAAAAAAATCCCCCTTCCTCTTTCCATTCTTTTACATACCTTTTAAACTTATCTCACTTGGTCAAAAGTTGCTTTATTCCTTAACAGGTCTTGAGTTCAAGTCTTATTAAGCTACCTTTTAGTGCATGCAATTTCTATTTTCAAGTTACTTTATTGTAAAAGTGCATCTCACACAAATAAAATAAAATAAAAAGTGAGTCACTTAAGTCTTTTAATTTATTGCCGCACTATTTAAAAGTAACATTATTGTAAAAGTGAACCTCACTTATTCTACAAAAGTGATTCAATTCAAAGCAACTTTATTGTAAAGTGAATGTCAAAGGTTGATCTTGGGAAGAGGGGGGTTCTTTTTTTTAGTTGGTCAATTTAATATCTACCACATCACTATTGGGGACATCTTCAACATTTTCTTTGATCAAACATAACTTCATCATCCAGAATCAGTTTTCAGTGCCGTTTTTTTTTAAATTGCATATTTTTTCGAGCTCTTTGCAACTAGATAGTTAGTTTTTTTTTTTAGCCATTATTTTACAGTATGGCTGCCCCTTGTGATATTATACTTACAAGTTATAACTATTTCTCATGGAAATCTCTTATGGAGGATGTTCTACGGAGTAAGGGACTTTTTAGGATAACCTCAGGGAAAGAAACAGAACCCACTGATGATGATAAGAAAATTAAATGGGAAAATAGATGTGATGAAGCTCGTTGATTGATTGGGATGTCAATCTCTACTGATTTGCGATTCCACATATCTGGAATTGATGAGCCTAATAAAGCGTGGGAAAAGTTGGAATCTGTGTTTGGTAAACATAATGAAATTCGGGGTCATCAACTTGAGAATGAGTTGATTTCCTTGAATCCAAATGATTTTTCATGCATTCAAGACTATTTATCTAAGTATAAAACTCTTAGAATCTTATGTGCAGAATTCAAGATTAAGAAAGAAGACAAACAATGTATTTATCATATTCTTTCCAAACTTGGACCTACATATTCTATTTTTGTATCTACATTCTACTCCATGAAAGAATCATTGATTGCAACTAGCTATCAAGAGCCTAGTCTTGAATCCTTTTGTGATTCCTTAATTAGAGAGCAAGATAAGCTCATTCATCTTGGAATAATTAACAATGCAGATACATCTGAGAAAGCCTTATTGTCCCAACAGAAAGAAAAGTATAAGCCTCCCAAGAAACAAAAAATTTGCAATAATAAGCCAAACAACAAGGGTCCGAAACCCTCTCATTCAGCTCCTTCTTTAAAAAATGAAAAAGGATCCAAGCAAAAAGGAAATAAGACTGAGCGTCATTGAAATTTTTGTGGGAAAGATAATCATGATGAATCTAAGTGTTTGAAGAAGATGGTAGCCTTGGAAGCAGCAATGAAGAAGCACCACATCAGCATAGTTTCGTCTTCAGAATCTAACTCTCATGGACATGCACTTTATGCTTCTAGTTACTCTTATACTACATCTTCTTCTTCTACTTCAAATGAATGGCTTATTGATTTTGGAGCATCTTATCATATGGCTAAGGATCAAGCCATATTTTCTACTATGCATGAATGTAACACCAAATAAATATTTGTTGGTGATGATAGATCTCTAAGTGTTGTAGGATCTGAAATAGTTCCAGTAGAAAATGGTCATTTCAGTGATGTACCATGTGTTCCAAAAATTTCTTGCAATTTGTTATCAGTCTATCAAATTACTCATTCAGGTGAAGGTAAAACTGTGACGTTTACACCTCACCAAGTTGTAATCAAGGATTTTAAAAATCCTCAAAATGTCGTAGCTACTGGAACTTTTGATGATATTACCAAGTTGTACAAATTTAACAACTTTGGGTCATCACCTTTTCCTTCAGTTTTTATTGCTCATAGTTATAAATTGAGCAAAATTTGGCATGAGCAATTTGGTCGCTTAAATTATCGCTCATTGCAACAACTGTGTAAATACAATATGGTGATTGGTCTTCCAATGGTATCTTGCAAGGATGGTGTTTGTTTCAGTTGTGTACTCAAAAAACATCATCGGGACAGTTTTGACAAATGTGCCTCTTGGCATGCCTCGGTTCCTTTGGAGCTTGTGCATAGTGACTTGTGTGGTCCTCTTCCATCTGCATCCTTTTCTGGTTTCAAATATTTCTTAACTTTCATTGATGACTACTCCAGACGCACTTGGGTTTACTTCTTAAAACTTAAGAGTGAAGTATTTAACATGCTCTTGGCCTACAAGGCCCTTGTTGAAAAAAATCTGGTCATCAAATTATTAGATTAAGATATGACAATGGAGGAGAATATGTTAATAATAAGTTCACTATTTTCTGCACTGAACAAGGAATTCAACAACATCACAATGTTTCATATACACCACAACAAAATGGTGTAGTTGAATGGAAGAACCGCACTTTAAAAGAAATGGCTAATTGTATGATCCAATCTAAGGGACTAAGTCTTCAATATTGGGCTGAGGCCATAAATTATACAAATTACATAGTTAATCACACACCCACTAAATTTTTAGAAGGTATAACATTGGAAGAAGCATGGAGTAAAATTAAACCAGATGTAAGTCACTTTCGTGTGTTTGGTTGTGAAGCATGGGCTCACATTCCGGATGAAAAATGGAAAGCATTGCAGCCTAAAAGTGAAAAGTGCATATTTGTTGGATATTCTGAAGATGTAAAAGGTTATAGACTTATTCAACCCCATTCACATGATATAATCATTAGAAAAGATGTTAAATTTGATGAAAATCTCTTGGCCTACGAGCCTAACTTGGCGGGTGTGCCATCTTTGGCCTACGAGCCTGATTTCGGCGATTGTGCCTTCTTCTTCTTCTTCCAACTTTCTTGACAGGTTTCCAACTCCAGTTTCTGATGATGATAGTGAGGATGAAAATCCACCTCCACTTGCCCATGTTCCTCAAATTGCACCAGCACCAATACTTCCTCGATGGGTCCATTCAACATGTGAAGTAGCTAGTGATCTTGCCGGTGATCCTAGAGATCAACGTCGAACACGTTCTTAGTTTCAGCGAGCCTCTTCTCTTTTGGCTCAAGTTTTCGAGAATCATGATCCATAAACTTTTGCAAAAGCTTCAGAAAATCCAGATTGGGATGCAGCTATGGATGAAGAATACCGTTCCTTAATGGCGAACGATATTTGGGATCTTGTTCCTCTTCTGAAAGGAAGAAAACTTATTAGATGTAAATGGGTCTACAGAACTAAGTATGCATCAGATGGAAGTGTTGAAAGACTTAAGGAAAGGTTAGTTGCCAAAGGTTTTTCCCAAGTTGAAGGGATTGACTACAATGAAACCTTTGCCCCTGTAGCAAAAATGAACTCCATCCACCTTGTTCTTTCCCTTGCAACCTTACATAACTGGGAAGTCCATCAAATGGATGTCAAGTCTGCCTTATTACATGGTGATTTACATGAGGAAATTTACATGGAACAACCTCCTAGATATGTTCAAAATAACTCTAGCTTTGTTTGTCTCCTTAAGAAATCCTTATATGGCGTTAAGCAAGCTCCTAGAGCTTGGTATGCCAAAATGGATAGCTTTCTCCTTGACACTAGTTTTTCTAGATGCCATTCTGACCCAAATGTCTATACCAAGAAAGTAGGAAACCATATCATCATACTTTTTCTTTATGTTGATGATCTTATCCTTACTGGAAGTGACCCTAAACTTATAACCCATGTGAAATCTAGTCTTAAGAAAAATTTTGAAATGTCAGACTTAGGACATTTGCATTATTTTCTTGGTCTCTAAGTCTTGCAAACCAAAGAAGGAATCTTCCTTTCCTAGTCTAAGTATGCTTGTGACCTTCTTCGTCGCTTCCACATGGAAGATTGTAGACAAGCCCCTTCTCCCTTCCAGTCTAGAGTCAAACTTTTTGCCACTTGTACTTCCCCTGAAGTAGATGCCACCTTGTATCGTCAACTTGTTGGTAGTATTTTATACTTGACTCATTCCCGTCCTGACCTTTCCTTTGCTATTGGTCGTGTTGCTCGTTATATGTGAACTCCTCATGAAAGTCACTGGAAAGAAACAAAAATAATACTTCAATATATTCAAGGTACAATTCAATTTGGGATTCATTACAGTACAAGGGGGAAACCTTTGTTGGTTGGTTTCACTGATTTAGATTGGGCCGTCAATCCTGATGATTGAAAGTCTACTGCAAGTTGTGTTTTCAGTCTGGGATCTGGACCTGTCACTTGGGCTTGTAAGAAACAACAAGCTCTTGCTATTTCTTCAGTAGAAGTAGAATATTGAGCCACAATTAATGCCAGCCAGGAAGCTTTATGGCTTTGATAGATCCTTTCAGAGTTTGGATTCAAGCAGCAGCAGCCTACTCCACTTTGGTGCAAAAATAAAAGTGTCATCAAGCTTGCCAAATATCCAGTTCTACATCAGCGTAGAAAACACATTGAGCTACACATGCACTTCATCATAAATCTTGTCCATGATAGTGTTATTGAAGTTCTCTATTTCCCTACAGATGATCAAGTTGCAGACATATTCACCAAGTCTCTTACAAAAGCAAATTTTTCTAAACTTCGGTCTATGTTAGGAGTTCAGGAATGTGTCCTTATGGGGGGATAGGCTCTAATGCTTCCTTCCTTCTCCTAATAGTGTCACTTTTGTAAATCCTTCAATCCTATCCCAAGTTGTTCTTAAGGGGGGATGTTAGGATATTTAGACACTTAGGATTTAGTTAATATCAACTTGTGTAATATATCTGTTAGGTAAAAGTGTGTTTCTTTAGTATGCATTAGTATGCCTTTGTAAATATTCTAATCCGATGGTCACAATATGTTCTAGACATAGAGTGATCTGATGGTTCAACTTCTCTTAGAACATACCTACCATTGATCCATGGCTTAACCCCTGATTGGTCTATGATCTCTATTTAAAGAGCATAGAGGGTCCTTGGCTAGTTGATTGATTATGAGAAGCTCATGTAACTTTCTTTATTTTGCATAATAAATTTCTCCAAGTAGCTATTTGGCTGGGGCTGTGGATTGTTTCCCTCTTGAGGGTTTTAACCATGTGACAAACATCGGTGTGTTGATCTGTGATCTATTTGTGTGAAACGGTTGCTCAAGGTGTTCTGTCTTTTGGGAGTACCCTATGTACCCAAAAAAAATAGTCTACACTAAGGCAGTAGAATTCGTTTCCATGATATGGGAAGTGCTTTCGGAAGATGAGACTATAGAAAGTATAAGGGAGAACATGCACAAAGCCAAGGAGAAAATAACTGCAGAAAAGGTAGAGATGAGCAAGCTGTTGTTTCAATAGAAAGTCACCAAAATGGCTTAGATGAAGCAAATACAGCAGGAAGTCCATACTCTTTGTGATCAAGAGAAGAATAGGGAAGCATAATTTGAATCTCACTAGTTGGAAGCAGTGAGGCTCACAGGATTTATTCATCCAATGCAGAAGAAACTTGAAACCATTGTGAAACCAGTAGAGGCAGGCCCATCGAAACATATCAGTTTTGACCAGGTGGAGCAGTTGGATGCACAAGAAAAAGAAGTCACTGAGGAAGTTGCTAAGGTGCAATAGATAGTGAAGGAATTTTAGGACAAGGTTAGTCCTCTTGCATAGCCTGAGACTATTCCTAAGACATAAGAGCTTGAGAGAAGCTAACTTTTGGGGCAGGAAATTTTGAGAATACTTCCATTTTTGCTTAGTGGCTCGGGATGAGCCACATGTGAGTGTTGGGGGCCTGTTGGGCCAGGAAAAGTAGACAAGGAAGAAGCTGGCCTGGAAGCCAAGAAGGAAAAGCATGTGCGATGGAGAGGAAACCAGGTCGTAAAGGAAGAAAAGGAACTGGCATGAAATAATAGAGCATACGCGAGAAAGAAGAATATCAAGATTTTAATATTCATCCATTCACTGATTAACAAGAATGTATGCACTATCTTGTTAATTAGTGAATGGATGAATATTAAAAGCATTGCAGTAATGTTGTGTATAAGTTCATGGTTAAATTCCTAAACTAAAGAATGAGTTGCAAATAGTCTGTCGGTATAAGGAATCAGCTTCGTAGCACTACTTGCACTAGTTGTGGAGGTTAAGGATAGTGGTGTGTCACACACACTGACATACAGTTGTGTCTAGTCATACAGGAATAGACTCCATCATCCTGATTGCCTTTGTTGAGCACCTTGGTTGTGCGCTAAGGGACTATAATTCCCTCTCCAACTACGTAAATGTTGTTCCGGTAGTTACCCATTAGATATCTCAGGTGAGACTGCGCCTGCCTCGCAGGTGTTGCCGAAAGAGAATTCTCTATCAGGACGATGTCTTGTGGTTTATTATTGGTATTGTGGTGTTGTTGAACCGTGGGTCAAAACAAGAAGATGATAGAGGCCAACAAGTACAATCAGTGTATGAAACATTCCGCAAAGTTTAATTAATGTCCAACACAAGTAGTTTTGACTATCCTAATAATATATTTTTTTTTTTATTTTCAATTTTTGGGGACATTACAAGTGGTATCAGAGCCCAGTTTCAACACTAAGAGACCTAATGGGCATACCAGGCATTCATTGCAAGGAAAATAAAGTATGTTTTAAAAAATTTTAACTAACAAATTTTTTTCTTGTTATTAAAAATTTTCAATTTCAGGAATTTTTATAGAACAGTTCAGATCATGAACAATGAAGAAGATAAAATCCAATAGGGGAAATTGAATATCCCCAACCATGAAGCAGAACTAGTGGTGGAACTGAATTCTTACATTATGAAAACCATACAAAGTATTCAAGAGACTTGCAAAGTTTCAAAGATGTCAATCTGAATGAAAGAAAGGAACAACAAGAAATCATTGAAGCTTTGCTGTGAAATATGATGGGACGAAGCCCGGAGGGGAAAACCACTCATTCTGCAAATAGGTTCAAGAAGGAAGCTTATCATAAGCGGGCCAACATCCCAAGAGAAGAAGAGGAACATACACCTGAACCTCCTTAAAGAGAATATCATAGTCCTTCAAGTGAGGACTCTCTTTTTCCATGCAGAAGAACACCTCATCAAAGAGGACTCACCTCTATGCATAGATGTGGATGCTGAAATAGAAGAGAAAGACTTCCCACATTATGTTCGGCCCAGGAGAGGTGAAGTGAAGTAGGTAACACTTCGGAAGAAATTGTCCACAATGTTAGTTTCACCCAATATCCCTAACAATTTACCCCTACTAAATAATATGATATCAAAGATATCCAACTTGAAAATTGAAGATGTCGACACTCGCTTGCAGCTTGGCTTGGAGATAAGCAACTGCATGACTACCAAAGCCGAACCTACTCACGTGCGGGTCTTAGTACCGATGCAGTAGGCTAATGGCATCGCCAACATAGGATTGATGGAATTTTTTTTCGTGCTTCATTTCAGCCACAATATTGTGGAAATTGAACCCAAGAGATAGATCAATTACACTCAAAAAATTGATAATCAAACATGCAAAATTCACACAAAAGGAGATTGAAATTGGAGCATAACTTAATCATGTATCGAATAAGTCTACATAATCCAACCATATGAAGTAATAGGCTGCTAAAAAACATAATTACATTAGATATTCAAAAGCACTAGGTTTCTATTTGAATTGGTCAAAAAGAAGGCTTACTAAATCAAGTCAAATCCCCCATAGGTGCAAAAAGGACTTTCCAAATCCATGAATATCCTCATGAATTAGCTAAATAAAGTGGGAAAGGTAATAAATGGTTTAAATACAACTCATTCATGCTTTTTTTTTAGAAAATTAAGGAGGATGATGTGGTCAAAAAACAAGGCAAGTTCCCCTAGACTAGGTTTTCCTTTATGCCTTAAAACTGTTGTAAAGCAAGGAATCTTTCATAAAAAGAAGATATGCACCTTAAGGAACCAGAAATAAAGAAAACATGATAAATATGTTTCCAATATGATTCCAAAGCACTCCATGACCCAATTTAGCAAGTATTGACTTCTAGGAACATGTAGAAGTCAACTAGCATAGAGAGGAAATCTAGGAATCTCGGAATAAGACAAAATGATTTAATTAATGTCCAATATGGTTAACTATGGGTTGATTATTCTAAACCCCCCCTTAAGCTTGAGTTTATGAGTAAATATCATAAAACTAAAGGGCATAGCAACAAATATTATTCATCCTTTTACATACTGCATGTCCATACAACCAAGGAAAGAGGCAAAAACCTAGTGGGAAAATCCTCCCTTAAACATGGACAGGAAACAAAATTTTGGAAATCTTGTTATCAATCATTATTTACCACATTATTAGCAATCCCCATAAGTTATTTTATATTATGGAAGGTATCCTCAAATAATACTTTGGTGATGATATATGCTACTTGTTCTGAAGATGTGCAGTAGAGTAGAGCAATGGTACCATCATGCACAAGCTCCCTCCCTCATATAGTGCATATGGATCTCAATGTGCTTGGTTCTTTGTATTTGAACTAGATCAGGATATTCTAATGGTTATTTGATTTTCACTATAAATGACTATTGAAAACTCTGATTCGAAACCACATTCTCCAAATATCCCCTGCAACCATAAACATTGAGTAGCTACATTTACAACTCCTCTATACTCTGCCTCTGTAGATGAGAGTGTTATGTCACTCTTCTTATTACTTTACTAGATGATTGGACCTTATAGAATAATGAAAACATGTCTTGAGGTATACTTTCGATCTCTATTTTCACCTGCCCAGTCACTGTCAGTAAGTCCAACTAGCTCTAAGTCATATTTTTCTTTGTACAAAATCCCATGAGTCCTTGTTCCCTAAACAAAGTTAAGGATCCTCTTGGATGCTCTCCAATGGATCTCATGATGCTGATCCATGTATCTCAAATCCACACTAACTACATAAGATAATTCAGGTCGAGTACATGTAAGATAAATAAAACACCCAATCAACTTCCTATACAGTGTATTATTTACCATAGGAGAAGAACCTACTTCTTCAAGCTTAAATCCTGAAAGGAATGGAGTATTGCTTGGATTGCAATATTTCATGCTGAAATTGATGAGAAAATATAAATCATACTTTGATATATGAACCTTGATTCCATGTTGGGATTGATTAATTTCAAGACCCAAGAATTGGCTCAACAATCCCAAATCTGTCATAGAAAACACATGGTTCATTGCACCCTTCAAGGTGGCAATTACTTTCTTTGAATTTCCTGTAATCAGTAGGTAATCCATATAGAGAACAGTAATAATTAAATAACCATGAATCAGATTCAAATATACATTAGTATCATACTTGCATCGAACAAAACTTAGTGACAGCAGAAAGTCATCAATCTTGGCATACCAAGCCCTGGGGGCTTGCTTGAGCCCATACAATGATTTATTTAACTTGCACACTAAATGTGGAATAGATACAAAACCTTCTAGTTTCTGCATATAAATCTTTTCATTCAGATCTCAATTTATAAATTCACACTTTACATCCATGTGATGTACCTCCCATTGCTTCAAAGTTGCAATGGCTAGAGCAATCCTTATGGACTCCATCTTTGCCACTAGTGCAAAGGTCTCATTGTAATGAATACCATGTACCTAAGAGTATCCCTTAGCTACCAATATTGAATTACATTTCAAAGTTGAACAATCAGTAGAAAACTTAGTTTTAAAGACCCAATTACACTTCATTAGCTTTCTCCCTGGGGGGAGATCAAAGAGTTCCCATGTGTTATTCTTCTGGAGCGAGTTGAATTATTATTTCATGGATGTTTTCCATATTAGATCATGTGATTCATAGTCATATGTCTATGGATCAGTATCTATCATCAAATAACACTTCTCGGTAAAGAGTGGATCTTTCACACAAAGGGCACTCTCAAATTGAGATCTAGTCCTCCTAGTGTCATTAGGATTTCTAGCTAGCTCCCTAGCTGCATGAATGGTCCTTGCTTCCCACTTTGGTATTGTAGGTATGTTAATATCTGAAATTAATTCATCATTTTTAGACATATCAGAATCAGAAAACTCATTATTCTCTTCACTTACAATCAATGGTTATGGTGCTGAATAGGACTCTCCAACTTCAATTATTCTAAAGGATCTTCTTCAAATTGAACACTTCTTTCAATGAACAATTTTCTAGTGCTCAAGTTGATCAAATTGCACCCTTTTGAATCTTCATAATACCAAACAAATAAGAAATCTTGGCTTTGGGTTTGCAAATCCCTCTTCTTTTTAGTTGGAATTCTAAACCAAGCCTTTGAGCCAAAATCCTGAAATGGGTCACATCTAGCTTGTGCCCACTCCAAGATTCGAAAGGAGTCATACCATCAAGATACTTATGTGGAACCATATTATGGATATAGGATGCACAATTTATAGCATCGGCCCAAAAATTTGGTGGCAAAGTCTTAGCCTCCATCATGCAAGTGGCCATCTCCTTCAGCGATCTTCTGTTTCTCTTAGCAACACCATTTTGTTGTGGTGTGTAAGGAATATACTGTTGTATATGGATACCTGCATATTTGCAATACTGGATGAAATTAGACTTGACATAGACTTGACATACTCACCACCATTCTCAGATCTGAGGATCTTGAATTTCCTCCTAGACTGGTTTTCAGCCAAGGCTCTAAATACCTTGAAGAGGTCAAAAACTTCAAACTTATGCTTTAGGAAGTAAACCCAAAAATACCTAGAAAATTCATCTATCAAGGTGAGTGCATATTTGGCTTCACTCATAGACATATGAGGGAGTGGACCAGAAATTTCACTGTGGATCAACTCAATAGGTGCAGAGGTTCTCTCATGACTAGATCTCTCATACTTCTACTCTAGGTGTTTTCCTAGGATACAACCTTGATAGAATCCCTTAGAAAAATAGATCTTTGGTAACCCTATGACCATGTCTTTGTCACTCAAATCAGAAGGATAATTATAATTAATATGGCCAAAGATTTCATGCCAAAGATTTCTTGCTTCATTAGCATGAGTAAGAAGAGCAGAGGGGTTTGAGTAGGGTAGAAAATGGGAAAATTTGTATACCTTCGAAGTGTGATCAACAACACCTTTTGCTATGACTTTACCATTCAAAATCTCAATGATTTAAACTTAGTTCAAGGAGAAGATGACTTTCTTTGGAGACCCAGTGTGAGTCATCTGATACACAGACAAGATATTAGAGGCAAGACCTCGAACATACAACACATTATTCAAGTTACCACTGTCAAGATCAATCCTACCCTTTCCCATACTGTTAGTCAGATAGTTATCTCGCAAATCTATTGGTTGACTTTTGGACTTGTCAAGAGAGGAAAAGAGCTCCCTTGTCGAAACCATATGTCTGGAAGCTCCAAAATCAATGATGAAGCTAGATGAGCTTGAGGTGCCAGCAACCAAGGCATGTACTCTCTCCTTGTCTTCTGAATTTGATCCTCCTTCCCTCTTCTTTGAGAAATCAGGAAGGGAGATGTTGTTCTTCTCCAGGATTTGGTTCAACATGTCAATTTTATTTTTCATATAAGATCTCTCAGGATGATAGCCCTTACTGTAGTATGCACACTTGCTCATTTCTCCTTTATTCTTCTTCTTATAGGGATTCTTCTTAGAGCCCAAGGACTCCTCTTGAGACTTTGCCTTGTCTCTCTTTTGCTCAGGTGGATTTTAATAATTTTTTCTTGATTTTTGAAGCCACCTTCGAATCTCTAGCAACCAAATATTGGTCTTTGGAAGGTTTGATGGTCCCCATCATCACCAATTTATCTTTCTCATGAGTGAGGGATTCCCTGAGCTCAACAAGATTACGCATCTTCCATATTTGAGCTGTCAATTTAGTGGCATAGAAGGTCAAAACAAACACTGAATAGTTAGGACCAAGTTTTCATAGAATAGTCAAAACAAGTTGCTCCTCCTTTTCAATCCCACATTGTTTTAACTGCAAAACAAGGGCCTTAAACTTGGTAAAATAGAGTTGCAATGATTCAAAGCTACTGGAAATCAAGGAGATCAATTCATTATTGATTTGATGTTTTCTCATCTCATATGTATTTCCAAAAATATATTTAATCTTATTCCACACCTCATTAGGATATGTCAATGAATCAAGATGAAAGAAGAGGCCTCTTGAAATACTTAGAGACAAAAGACCATAGGCCTCATCCCTCCTGTTGTGCCATTTTATTTTCTTTGTAGCTGCATTGGGCTCTACTTCAATATCCATGGTAATCCTGTAGAGACCTTTCTTTCTCATCAATATCTCCATATCAGCTTTCCATTCGAAGAAATTGAATGGAGTCGAGATGATCCTTTGAGATTGGTCCATATCTCAGCTCTTGTGCCCTTCAGTCAGTAGAATGCACTCCCATTCAGTGATGTCAAACCTACAATAATAATTTGGAAGGATATAAATAGATATAAAAAGGCTATGATACCATGTGTAAATTGAAACCAATATATACATCAATTACACTCACAAAACTGCTAATCAAACATGCAAAATTCACACAAAAGGAGACTGAAATTGGAGCATAACTTAATCCTGTATTGAATAAGTGTACATAATTTAACAATATGAAGTAATATGCTTCTCAAATATATAATTACATGATAGATTTGAAAGCACTATGTTTCTATTCGAATTGGTCAAAAAGCAGGCTTAGTAAATCAAGTCAAATCCCCCATAGGTGCAAAAAGGACTTTCCAAATCCATGAAGATCCTCATTAATTAGATAAATAAAGTGAGAAATATAATCAGTGGTGGAAATAAAACTCATTCATGCTTTTGTTTGGAGAAAAGGAAGAAGGATGATGTGGTAAAAAAACAAGGCAACTTCCTGTAGACTAGCGTTTCCATTATGCCTTAAAACTACTGTAAAGCAAGACAACTTTCAGAAAAAGAAGATATGTCCTTTAAGGAACTAGGAATAAACAATACATGATAAATATGTTTCCATGATGATTCCAAAGTTCTCCATGACTAAGTTTAGCAAGTATTGACTTCTAGGAACATGTAGAAGTCAAATAGCATAGAGAGGGAATCTAGGAATCTAGGAATAAAACAAAAATGATTTAATTAATGACAAATATGGGTAACTATGGGTTGATTATTCTAAAAAGTATACACTTGAATACATACATGAAACAAATTTTGGTCTATTTCCATAGAGGGTGCTTATGGCTCGATCGACCATGCTAGATTGACATCAAGCTTATTTCCTCCATCACAAGTCTGCCAAAGAAAGGGAAAGACCCGATGCCATATTTGAACAACAAATACACTTCCAGGATAAAGAAAAAGTATATCCTTCAGTGTGTGGGGAGGGGATTTTTTATTGATTCCATTGAGGACATCATAGTGCCCTTCAATGCAAAGCTCCTCTCTTGAAAACTGTTGTGCAAGATGAAGTTGACTCAATGTACTACTAGAGCAGTAGAACTTGCAGAATTGTGTTGATAGGGAATGATTTTCAACTAGTCATAGTTTCTACTCAATGAACTAATAGAAGATGCATAGTAGGAATAAGAGGAGGGTAATCACAAGTTTCACTACTCCTGGCTGCTCATTCTGATATCGTTCATCTTGTGGTCCAACCTGTTGGACTACCACCAAGTAGATGTCCCATGAATTTACATGGCCGCAATGTATCAAAAATTATGGGAAAGGAAGAAGCAGAAGGATCACTAGATGAATAATAAGGTTGATTTTTTTCTACATGCTGAGGAATTGCACAGCGTTGTCAGGGGAACCCACAAAATCTGGCGTGCTATAGTGCACAAGTATGCGGCCTTCGTAAATTTCCAGGATGGCGCGCATAATTTGATTTTGGAACCCAAAAATGATCTAGCAAATCAAGTACACCATGATGGATTCATGATCACAGATGAGGATGTGGATTCCATTGTTAAATATTGGCCTGAGGAATGTCATGGGCCAATAGCAGAGCCGCTACTCGAAGAGAAAAACCAAGAAGACCCACCCGCCAACCAAGGTGCAAATGTTGGTGTGAGCGATGATACTGGTGTTGGCCAAGGAAATGTCCAAGGGAATGACAGAGGCAATGATCAAGATCATTAGTCTTAGGAAGAGGAAGAATAGGATAATCCTTGTGGCAATGGTGGATATGATCATAGTAATTCAGAGCGCATGACTAGTCTGGAAAATGTCTAGACCCAAGCACAAACCTAGCAACAAGATGGCCACCCACAACGCAAGAAAAGAAAAGCAGACAAAACATCTAGCACAAACACATTGAATGAAGATGATGTGGATGAAATTGCAAATGATTTCACTAAGGTCACACATGACAGTCTTGCCAGTTTGAAGAAGCAATGGGTAAACATTGCTGACCAAGTTGGGAACCACTTGAATATGTTGATAGAAGCCATTAATGAGGTGACAACCACTATAGAGGCCGAGACATATGGTGTTGATCCCAATGTTCCATTAGCCACACCAGAGTAAGGTATGCCAATCAAAGTAAATATTCTTAGGTGCGCACTAGAGACAGAAATAGAGACAAGTGTAGTTGATGATAATAGCAGTCTATAGATTGACTTCTCCAAGACGGTCTTGAGTGAAGTCTATGAAATTCAATAGGCAGCCGTGTCTGAATTATGGATAAGGGAAATTGTTGTTGCTTATCAAGCAACAAAACAACAAAGGAAGGTGAAGATGCACAAGGCGCTCCTTAAGGAAAAAAGAGAGAAGTTGAAGAACGTAACACCATCCTTGTAGAGAAGGAACAAGAACTTGTGGTGCATGGGAAAAGCCGCATCGCATTATCCGAGACTATCAAGAGAAAAATTACAGATTCCCCCCCTAAGGTGGGACTGAAATATTAGGATTCAGCAGCTAAGGTTTCTCGGCTCACAAAAATTGCAGTCAAACTGAAGAAGCAGGTTGAGGAATTTCAAGTGAGACAGGCATCGAGGACAGCTCTTGAGGTTCTCGAGGAGCAAAAAAGAGCAACATCTGAGGCTGCTGGAAAAATTAGTGAGGGTGAAATAGTCTCCACTAAGGGAGTAGAATCCATTTCCACGATATGGGAATCACTTATGGAATATGGGACTATAGAAAGTATAAGGGAGAACATGCACAAATCAAAGGAGAAAATCACTGCAGAAAAGGTAGAGATGAGGAAGCTGTTGTTTCAACAGAAAATCCCCAAAATGGCTTAGATCAAGAAACTGCAGTAGGAAGTCAAGACTCTTTGTGATCAAGAGAAGACTAGGGAAGCAGAAGTTGAAGTGAGGCCCATAGGAATTATTTAGCCACTGCAAAAGAAACTTGAAACCATTGCGAAATCAGTAGAGGCAGGCCCTTCGGAACATATCAGTTCCAACCAGGTGGAGTAGTTGGATGCACAAGTAGAAGAAGTAATAGAGGAAGTATATAAGGTGCAACATATAGTGAAGGAATTTTAGGACAAGGCTAGTCCTCTCAGGAAACCTGAGACTACACTTAAGACATAAGATCTTGAGAGAAGCTAACTTTTGGGGCAGGAATTTTTTATAAGACTTCCATTTTTTCTTAGTGGCTCGGGATGAGCCACATGTGAGTGTTGGGGGCATGTTGGGCCAGGAAATGTAGACAAGGAAGAAGCTGGCATGCAATCCAAGAAGGAAAAGTTGATGCAATGGAGAGGAAAGTAGGTTGCAAAGGAAGAAAAGGAACTGGCGTGAAAGAATAGAGCATACACGAGAAAGAGGAATATCAAGCTTTTAATATTCATCCATTCACTGATTAACAAGAATGTATGCACTATATTGTTAATTAGTGAATGGATGAATAAAAGCATTGTGGTAATGTTGTGTATAAGTTCATGGTTAAATTCCTAAGATAAAGAATGACTCACAAACGGTCTATCAGTATAAGGAATCAGCTTCATAGCACTAGTTGCACCAGTTGTGGAGGTTAAGGACAGTGGTGTGTCACGCACGCTGACATACAATTGTGTCCAGTCATGCAGGAATAGACTCCATCATCCTGATTTCCTTTGTTGAGCACCTTGGTTGTGCGCTAAGGGACTATAATTCCCTCTCTAACTGTGGAAACATTGTTTTGGCAGTTACCCAATAGATATCTCGGGTTAGACTACGCTTTCCTTGCAGGTGTTGCCGAAAGAGCTTTCTCTGTCGAGCCAATGTCTTGTGGTTTATTACTGGTATTATGGTGTTGTTGAACCGTGGGTTGAAACAAGAAGGTGATAGAGGCCAACAAGTACAATTAGAGTATGACACATTCCACAAAGTTCAATTAATGTCTAACACAAGTAGTTTTGACTAGCCTAATAATATTTTTTTTTATTTTCAATTTTTGGGGACATTACAAGTGGTATCAGAGCCCAGTTTCAACACTAAAAGACCTAATGGGCATACTAGGAATTCATTGCAAGGAAAATAAAGTATGTTCTAAAATTTTTTAACTAACAAAATGTTTTCATGTTATTAAAAATTTGCAATTTCAGGAATTTTTACATAATAGTTCAGATCATGAACAATGAGGAAGATAAAATCTGACAGGGGAAATTGAATATCCCCACCCACGAAGCAAAACTGGCGGTGGAACTGAATTCTAACATTATGAAAACCATACAAAGTCTTCAAGTATAATTGCAAAGTTTCAGAGATTACAATATGAATGAAAGAAAGGAACAACAAGAAATCAATGAAGCATTGCTGCGAAATATGTCAGGAGGAAGCTCGCAGGGGAAACCCACTCGTTCTGCAAATAGGTTCAAGAAGGAACCTTATCATAAATAGGCCAACATCCCAAGGGAAGAAGAGGAACATACCCCTGAACCTCCTTAAGGAGAATATCATAGTCCTTCTTGGGAGGACTCTCTTTCTCCATGCAGAAGAAACAAATAAGTGATCATGACAATCTCCAAGGGGAGTTCAGAAAAATAAGAGCCCCAACCTACGAAGGAGAGGTGAACTCAGGGGAGAAATATTAAGAATGGATGTTAGATATGAGAAAATATTTTCTATTTCATAACTAGTCTAGATAAATGAAGGCTCGAGTGGCCATATATAATTTAAATGAGAAAGCAGCAAGATGGTGGAGAGACTTGAAACATACCAAGAAAGATGAGGTAAGAGAAATACGCTGGAGTAATTTCTGTCAGATCTTCCAAGAAAAATATATGTCAAAAAGGTTCTTCGACAGAAAGGTGAAATAGTTCCATGAGCTGCATATGGGATCCATGACTATGGATGATTTTATTAACATATTTCTAGATCTATTACATTATGTAACATACATCACGGATGAAAAGGTAAAGATCTAGCAGTTTTTAGGATGTCTTCCTCCCTAATTTTGGAAAAGGATTGAGTTCAACATGTCTAAAACCTTGGACAACACATTGCATAAAGATATGATCTTCTATGAGCATGGAAAGCTAAGGAAATGGAACATGAACAAAAATAGAGACAAATCTAAGAACTTCTGTGACAACTGCAAACTGGGTTTTAACCCACCCCCGTATAGGAAACAAAACAACAGTTTTCCAACGAACAAGAACTTCAACAAATCAGGTACAAAACCTTATGTACTAGCTCCAAATGCTAACAATCTAGTATTAGTTGGGGGAGCTAATGCTACCCTACTATCGATCAAATGATGGAAATGTAGTGGGCCTCATTATGTGTGAGATTGTAAGAAAACTAACAATGGGGTCTTGCAAAACTTACTTAGAAGAACCAATGATAGAGGACATAACTGGAACACCATGGATTTATGAAGCCTTGGATGGCTGAAAGGCAGACCATCAGGCTACCATGGTGGAGATAGAAGGTAAGATATTGAGCACTTCTATTTCAATACCGATTGACCTCGGTGCTTGTAGGAGCTATGTATCGCCTAAAATTATTGATGTATGTAAACTAGGCAAAGAAAAACATTATCAAGTTTGGTTGGTACAATTACCCACAGGTACAAATGAAAGGTTTCAGAAATAGTTAAAGACTATGAGGTAAACCTAAATGGTTATCCTACAAAAATAAACCTGAACATCCTACCTTTAGGATCATATGACCTACGTATCGGCATGGACTAGTTGGAACAAAACCATGTCATGCTTGATTAATTACACAAGTCAATATTGTGTACATATAAACAAGGGAATCAAGTGAAGATTCAAGGCGTACCAAAGAAATTTTTGGTAAGGAAGATATATTCCTTACAAGAAAAGAAGTGCATTAGAAAAGGATGCAAGTTGTTTGCAGTAAATATCCGAGACATACAGACTAAGAGAGAAAAACGCATGGAGTAATTTCCCATTGTTGTAGAATTCAAGGACATATTCCACGAGGAAATCCATGGATTACCTCTGAAACGAGACCTAGACTTTTCCATAGAACTGACACCAAGATTAGTTCCAGCTTCAAAATCCCCTTACCACATGAGTACTTCAAAATTGGTGGAACTCAGACTGCAGTTGCAGGAGTTGATAGAAAAGGATATCTCTGACCAAGTGTGCCCCCTTTGGGATCACCGATACTTTTTCATCAAGAAGAAGGATGGTACAATGCAGATGTGCATCGATTATTGTCAGCTTAACAAATTGACTATCAAGAACCGATACCCACTCCCTAGGATCGATTACTTGTTCGCTCAAGTAGGAGGAGCCAATATATTCTCAAATATTGACCTACAATCCGGGGTACCATCAGGTACAAATTCACGATGAGGATATTCACAAAACCACCTTTCGTACAAGGTACATGCACTACGAGTTTGTAGTAATGTCATTTGGGTTGAACAATACACCCACACAATTTATGTGTATGATGAACAGTATATTTAGTAAATATCTGGATAAATTTCTTTTGGTCTTTATAGACGATATCCTCATTTACTCTAAGAGTAAAGAGGAACACATGGAACACCTTTGCATAGTACTATCGGTGTTACGAGAACACCAGTTGCACACCAAGTTTAGTAAATGTAATTTTTACAAACCACAGATATAGTTGTTATACCTAGATCTTGTCATCATCATGTGATGATATCTCAAACTTCAGTGTTACCCTCAATCCCAAATTGTGAAGCATGTATATTAGTCCAGACATCAAATCCACCTATGAAAATACAGAACCGCTTCTACCCTTTAGTCAAAAAAAGGTACCTTCTTCAACACCACCTATAATGTATTGGCAGTAGGAAGTGGCATCATCTTTATCCTTTGATCAAGACATGGTTTTTCCTAACACCACTCTTTCATGGTGAGAAAAGAGTGGTGCCCTTGGTAAAAAGTGATAAAGAGAGGTTCAAACGAACATTCTCAAAAGAAGGATTTGTGGAACCCTTATCCCCGATCACTAGGGATAGTTCGGCTCAAGATCCATCCTTGTAGGATCTCCTAGTCACCTCAACCACCAACTTATCAACCATCTCTATCCATTCCAATCCTATAAAATCAACCTCAATCTCCATGGTGGAGGAGAAAGTAAATTCATGTTGTTGCTTTGATATTCTAGCCTATTTCAGTTCAGTGAGCTTGAGGGAGCAAGTTGGAGCTATTGGGAATGAGGTGTTGGGTTTGCGAAGGATTACATTGACACTAAGGCATAGGTTGTAATCTTATTCTCTATTATCTAATGAAAAATTGGTTCTCTTCCCATAAAATATGTGTCATTATCGTATGTTTTATTATTGAACTCCTTAGTCATCAATATAGAATAGTGGTTTATATCCTGGTTCTATTTGATCTATTTTGTTGTTTCTCTTGTGATTATGTAGGTACATCCATGAAATACCATTTTTGTAGGAAACAACTATACTAGTGTATCAAACAAACTTGATTCCATATCTCCATCCATTCTAGGGAATGTCTTCCAATCTTGTCGTGTACCATTTGTTCTAGATCTAAGCCATTCAGACTAGAGGAACAACTCCAGTATACAAGAGGTGAAAAATTCCTAGCTACAAATATGGTGACTCTATGTAGAAATTGAACTCAAGAGATAGATCAATTACACTCACAAAATTTCTAATCAAACATGCAAAATTCACACAAAAGGAGACTGAAATTGGAGCATAACTTAATCCTGTATTGAATAAGTGCACATTATATAACCATATGAATTAATAGGCTGCTAAAATATATAATTACATGAGATATTCAAAATCACTAGGTTCCTATTTGAATTGGTCAAAAGGCGGGCTTACTAAAACAAGTCAAATCCCCCATAGGTGCAAAAAGGACTTTCCAAACCCATGAAGATCCTCACGAATTAGATAAATAAAGTGAGAAATATAATATGTGGTGGAAATAAAACTCATACATTCTTTTGTATGTAGAAAACTAAGGAGTATGATGTGGTAAAAAAACAAGGCAAATTCCCCTAGACTAGCTTTTCCTTTATTCGTTAAAACATCTGTAAAGCAAGGCAACTTTCAGAAAAAGAAGAGATGTGCTTTAAGGAACTAGGAATAAATAATACATGCTAAATATGTTTCTAGGATGATTCCAAAGAAATCCATGACCCAGTTTAGCAAGTATTGACTTCTAGGAACATGTAGAAGTCAACTAGCATAGAGAGGGAATATAGGATTCTAGGAATAAGACAAAAATGATTTAATTAATGTCAAATATGGGTAGCTATGGGTTGATTATTATAAAAACCCCCCTTAATCCTGAATTTATGAGTAAATATCAGAAAATTATAGGGCCTAACAACAAGGCTTAGTCACCGTTTTACATACTGCATGTCTATACAACCAAGGAAAGAGGCGAAAACCTAGTGGGAAAATCCTCCCTTAAACATGGACAAGAAAACAAAATTTTGGAAATATTGTCATCAATCAATATTCACCACATGATAAAAAATCCCAAACAGTGATTTGAGATTACTGAAGGTCTTCTCATAGCATACTTTGATGAAGATGTCTGCTACTTGTTCTGAATATGTGCAGTAGAGTAGAGCAATGGTACCATCATGCACAAGCTCCCTGATATAGTGCATATGGATCTCAATGTGATTTGTTGTTTGCCTTTTAAATGGATCAGTGGATATTCAAATGGTGGTTTGATTGTCATAATAGATTACTATTGAAAACTCTGATTCGAATCCACATTCTCCAAGTATCCCCTGCAACCATAAACATTGAGTAGTTGCATTTACAACTCCTCTATAATATGCCTCTGTAGATTAGAGTGCTATGGCACTATTCTTATTACTTGACCAGATGATTGGTCCTTTTGTAAGCATGAACACATATCCTGAGGTATAATTTCAATATGTGTTGTCACATTCTCAATCATTGTCAGTAAATCCAACTAGCTCTAGGTCATATTTTGCTTTGTAGAAAATCCCATGGGTCCTTGTTCCCTGAACAAAGTTAGGATCCTCTTGGATTCTATCCAATGGATCTCATGAGGCTTATCCATGTATCTTTAAGCCACACTAACTGCATAATATAATTCAGTTTGAGTATGTGTAAGATAAATAAAACACCCAATCAACTGCCTATACAGTGTATTATTTACAATAGGAGAAGAACTTGCTTCTTCAAGCTTAACTCCTTAAAGGAATGGAGTCTTTATTGGATTGCAATATTTCATGCTGAACTTGGTGAGAAAATATGAAGCATACTTTTACTGATGAACCTTGATTCTATTTTGGGATTGAGCAATTTCAAGACCCAAGAATTGGCTCAACAATCCCAAATCTGTCATAGAAAAGGCATGGTTCATTGCATCCTTCAAGGAGGCAATATCTTTCTTTGAAATTCATGTAATCAGTAGGTAATCAATATAGAGAATCATAATCATTAAATAAACATGAATCAGCTTCAAATATACATTAGCATGAGACTTGCATCGAACAAAACTCAGTGACAACAGAAAGCCATCAATCTTGGCATACCAAGCCCTGGGGGCTTGTTTGAGCCCATACAACTATTTATTTAACCTACACACTAAATATGGATTCGATATAAAGCATTATGGTTGCTGCATATACATCTCTTCATTTATATCTCCATTCAGAAATGCACACTTTACATCCATGTGATGTACCTGCCACCGCTTCGAAAATGCAATGGCTAGGGCAAGCCTTATGGAGTCCATATTTTCCACTCATTGAAAGGTCTCATTGTAGTCAATACCATGTACCTGAGTGTAGCCCTTGGATACCAATATTTACTTATATTTCAAAGGTGAACCATCAACATCAAACTTAGTTTTGAAGACCCACTTACACTTCACTATCTTTCTCCCTTGGGGGAGATCAACTAGTTCCCATGTGTTGTTCTTCTGGAGCAAGCTGAATTATTCTTTCATGGATATTTTCCATCTTGGATCATGTTCTGCATATTCATATGTCTGTTTATCATAATATATCATCAAATAAAAATTTTCAGCAAAGAGTGGATCTTTCACACAAATGGAACTCTCAAATTGAGATCTAGTCCTCCTAGTGTCATTAGGATTTCCATCTAGTTCCCCAGCTGCATGAATGGTCCTTTTTTCCCACTTTGGTTTTATAGGGATGTTAGGATATGCATTTAATTCATCATTATCAGACATATCAGAATCAGAAAACTCATTAGTCTCTTCACTTACAATCAATGGCTGTGGTGGTGAAGAGGACTCTCCAACTTCAACTATTGCTAAAGGATCTTCTTCAAACTGAACACTTCTTTCAATGAAATATTTGTTAGTGCTCAAGTTGATGAGATTGTACCCTTTTTAATATTCATAATACCCAAAAAATAGGAACTCTTGGCTTTGGGGTTGAAAATCCTTCCTCTTTTCAGTTGGAATTCTAGCCCAAGCCTTTAAGCCAAAAAACCTGAAATGGGTCACATCTAGCTTGTGCCCACTCCAAGATTTGAAAGGAGTCATACCATCAAGATGATTATGTGGCACCGAATTCTGGATATAGGATGAATATTTTATAGCTTTGGTCCAAAACTTTAGTGGGAAATTTTTATCCTCCATCATACAAGTTGCCATCTCCTTCAGTGATATTTTCTTTCTCTCAGCAACACCATTTTATTGTGGGGTGTAAGGGATAGAATGCTGCATATAGATACATGTATCTTTGAAATACTAGATGAACTTAGAATTGACATACTCACCACCATTTTTAGATCTAAGGATATTGAGCTTCCTCCTAGACTGGTTTTCAACCAAGGGTCTAAAGACTTTGAAGAGGTCAAAAACTTAAGAGTTATGCTTTAGGAAGTGAACCCAACAATACCTAGAAATGCCATCTATGAATGTGAGTGCATATTTGGATTGAATCATGGAAATATGAGGGAATGGACCAGTAATGTCACTGTGGATCAACTCAAGAGGTGCAGATATTCTCTCATGACTAGCTCTCTCATACTTGTGCTCTGGGTGTTTTCCTAGGATACAACCTTGACAGGATCCCTTAGAAAAATTGATCTTTGGTAACCCTGTGACCATGTATTTTTCACTCAAATCAGAAATATACTTGTAGTTAAGATGGCCAAATATTTCATGCCAAAGCTTTCTTGCTTCATTAGCATGAGTGATAAGATAAGAGGGGTTTAACTAGGGTAGAAAATGGGAAAACTTGTATACCTTCAAAGTGTGATCAACAACACCTTTTGCGATGACTTTACCATTTGAAATCTCAGTGATTTCAACTTCATTGGGGGAAAAGATGAATTTCTTTAGAGACCCCGTATGAGTCATCTGATACACTGATAAGAGATTAGAGGCAATACCTAGAACATACAACACATTATTGAAATTACCATGGTCAATATCAATCCTACCCTTTCCCATACTGTCAGTAAGAGAGTTATCTCCCAAAACTATTGGTGGACCTTTCGACATCTCAAGAGAAGAGAAGATCACTTTTGTTGAAACCATATGTCTGGAAGCTCTAGAATCAATGATGAAACTAGGTGAGCTTGAAGTTCCGGCAACCAAGGCATGTACTCTCTGCTTGTATTTTGAATTTGATCATCCTTCCCTCTTCTTTGAGCAATCAGGAAGGGATATGTTCTTCTTCTCCAGGGGTCAACATGTCTATCGGATTTTTGATACAAGATCTCTGGGGATGATAGACCTTACTGGAGTATGCACACTTGGTCATTTATCCTTTGTTCTTCTTCTTTTGGGGGTTCTTCTTGGATATTGAGGAGTCCTATTGAGACTTTTCCTTGTCTCTCTTTTGCTCAGGTGCCTTTTTACCTTTTTTCTTGATTTTTGAATCCACCATCAAATATCCAGCAACCAAAGAATGGTCTTTGGAAGGTTTGATGGTTCCTATCATCACCAATTTATCTTTCTCCTGAGTGAGGGATTCCATGAACTCAACGAGCTTAGGCATCTTCCAGGTTCGATTTGTCAATTTAGTGGAATAGAAGGTCAAAACAAATACTGAATAGTCAGGACCAAGCTTTGAGAGAATGGTCAAAACTATTTTCTCCTCCTTTTCAATCCCACATTTGTTTTAACTGCAAAAAAAGGGCCTTAAACTTGGTAAAATAGAGTTGCAATGATTCGAAGCTGCTAGGATTCAAGGAGATAAATTCATTATTGATTTGATGTCATCTCATATCATCTATCTTTCCAAAAATATCTTCAATATTCTCCCATAGCTCATTAGGAGATGTCAATGAATCAAGATGAAAGAGTAGGTGTCTTGAAATACTCAAACAAAAAATACCATAGGCCTCATCCCTCCTATTGTTCCATTTGATTTTCTCTGCAGCTGCATTCACTAATACATTTGGTCAGATTTTTCCATGAAATATTTCCACGTTTTGAACATTCGTGGATTAATACTTCATTTTTTTATCATGGCGGAAAAACCGTGGCAATATCGACGTTTTTAATTTTAGAGGAACTTTTGTCTCGATATCAACGATATATGGCTATCTTTGCACACCCGCCAAACCAAAGCCAGCTTTCAATGCATGGGTCAACTCATGCATTTTTGGCACATTTTATATAGTTGTGAAAAGGTTATTGGTGATTGATTGAGCATGGATTGAGGCCATATTTCTTTATCAAGCATATGAAAAACTAGAGAGATTAGTCATACTCTGCTTCTTCAATGGGTGACTCAACTGGAAAAAGAAGATTGAACAACATTTAGAGGACAATATGGAACCTATGGGAAACAACATGCCTTCACTTTCCCTTGAAGAAGATGTTGTTGTCACAACTTTGGTTGGAATTCTTGGAAACGAAAATGAAGATCAATGGGAGGAATTTGTGAACAATGATATGGACCGTTCACCAACAAGTGATGAAGACCTAATTCATGCCAAATATTCTTTTGATGGTAGATTTTTTTTCTTTATTTGATAAAATGGTACATGTCAAAGAACAATCTACCTTGTGGGAGGATTCCTTCAAATTTTTGAAATTCCTTGCAACAACGAGAGAAGACCTTGAATGAAGCTGCTTCAACAATTAATGTTGTAGAGTTTACATTTGGCTCATCAGATCCAACATTGAAGAAGAAGGTAGAGGAGAAGGAGGCAGAAATTAGAGACCTTCACCAAAAACAATTGGAGAAGGGAAAAGCACTAAATTTGGGATGTGATAGTGAGATACACGATTTGAAATTTCAAATTAAAGCTTTGTATAATAAACCTGTGGCAGAAGCAATTTTTTATACTCCATCTGATAGCAATTTGAGGGCATAAGAGCTCGAGAAGTAGGTACAATAGGTCAAGAGAAAATTAAGTGCAGTTCAATCTGACCTAAAGTGGACAGATGATGATCTTAAAAGAAAGGAAGATGAGCACTCAAATCAGAAAAATAATAATGTAGAGATGTTGAAGAAATTCCTAGAAGAAAAAGATAGATTGCATATAAAAGTGATAAATATTGCAAACAAAATGAAAGAGCAAGAAAAAGAATTAAAACATATGGCCGATGAAGCTTCTGTAGAACTGGAGGGTTCTGGAAAGGGAAAGAGAAGCTATAGTGAATTTTCTTATTCTAAAAAGGAGGAATTGCAAAAACCTCCCAACTTCCAAGCAGCCTAGATTTCTAAAATAATATGGTGTAGATTTGGTTTCTGTGTACATACTAATATTGTTGTAATATAAATTGTCAGTATTTCTTGGAAATGCATATATTTTGATATAGTTAATGTGTTTCTAATGTGTAATACAAGTGTAATGTGTAATCCATATGTGCATTTTTCCTATGTCTAAGAGATTTTAATGTGCAACCCATACCAAGAAGTGTGTATGAAAGTACAAATGATGAAATATATTCTTCGTAATATATTCTACAAATGAATTGCCATTTGAAATATTGTTGCAATATATTCTACAAATGAATTGACAGAACATCATTTCATGCTATATTGAATAAATTGCACTGTAACATAGACATACCAACCTTTTATACAAAATCTTGTACTCATTTCTGTAAATTGTAAGATCTACAGTAAAAGCCAAGTCATCCAAAACAACAATTGATAGTATTTTCCAATTTTTCATGGCCAGTAAAATCCAAGTCATCTAAAACAACTATTGATAGTATTTTCCAATTGTTTAGGGAAATTAGACCAATCCTAGGAGAAGATAAAAAATTGTGCAAGTATGGAATTATTGGTAAAATATGCCTAACTGGCCTTAGGGAAATGCCCGCCACAGCTCATAGGATGATGATAAAATATTATGAGTGTATATATCTAGATTCTTGTATGGTGCATCCAAGCATATAAATATCCTGACCAAAAATTTTTTCAGTACAAATATATCAATCTGTCAAAAGTGCCCCTCAGCCATATTTGCATTGCTCCAAAAAAATTCCCGCCGAGGACAGAGAAAGAAGCTCCAGAAGATGAAAGTGGTCATGATGAATTCACCTTGTTGGCCTCTACCCATTAGGAATCTCACTTTCATAGTGTGAAGGAAAAATGAAATGACCTTGATGACCTAGGGTTTGAAGAGAATTGGTTAAGTGTTAGACAAAGAGTTTGAGAGACCACTTGGAAATGCTCACAAGCAGGTGTTCCATTGATGATAAAAATCATCAGATGATATGGTCTTGTTCATTGTTGAAATGGATATATATCCATGCTCTTGTTTTTTCTTATGGTGACCAGATAAGAAAAATATCAACCTCGCAAAATAGAAGAAAAATCTTGTTTTGCACACTAAAGACAGAAAAAATTGGTTGTGTTGTAAAGGGGCTAAGTGATGCCCGCATTAATGTTGATGCCCACACTAAGGATGATGCATGCATGGTATGGCATGTAATAGATGACTATGTGGCATGAAGTTGAAATAATTGTTGCATTATGACATCATTCTGGAGAAATACAAAAAAATAGTGAAAATCAAGAAATTGGTCAAGTGTGAGAATATTGGTCCAAGTAGCCTTAAGAGGATTCCCACCACAAATGGTTTCTTGAAGAAAATACCTACACCACATGGGGATATTGTAGGCTGCTATTTTTGTTAAATTTTCATATGCTAATCTAGATCATTAGTATTTCATTTCGAATTCATAACAAAAGCATATAAGCAGGATCACTGAAAGATAGACAAGCATAACCATACAAAAGGAACACAAGTATTTATCCTGGGAAAAACCCAGCAAAAGCTTCCTCAATATAGATGCCCCAAAAGATAAAAGATAAAACCAACAAGGAGATCAAAGCCTGATCCTCCTCCTTCTCCAGTTACTTCTCTTCTCCACTAATGCGCTACACCAGTGAGAGTGTGTGTGTCTCAAATGAGGAGCACCACACCTCTATTTATATTCATCCGTTCACTTGAATTAACTCATCCGACATGTAGGCTTGAGTTAATCATGTAGGCTCGAGTTACACATGTAGGCTCAAGTAACCACACTGGGGGTGATAATGACCCACCTTTACAAATAGAGGGGACAACCTCATGACTCTTATTAGTTCTTTCTATTAGAAGCATCGGGGTACAAGATAATACAAGTGGATCTCTTGGTAGGAACATCGGGGACCACAAAAGATACATATAGAATATTCTTCGAAGTTACAATATTTCAACACTCCCCCTTAACGAGAAGGGTATTCTACAACAACATCAACAACAACAATAGTAGGAGAGGACATCATCAACATCATCAAGGTAACACATCTATAAATAATTGGAAGCTTTTCAACATCATATAGTCTTCGTCTTCAATATTTGACGACAACAACTCTTTAATCAACATCAGCATCTTTTGACCTTTTGATCAGTAACATATTCAACACTTTGATCTTTCGATCAGCAACATCTTCACCACTTAGACCTTTCGATCAGCAGCAACATATTTAGCACTTTGACCTTTCGATCAGCAACATCTTCAGCACTTTGACCTTTTGATCAGCAACATTTTCAGCAACATATTCAACACTTTGACCTTTCGATCAGCAACAACATCTTCAACACTTTGACCTTTCAATCATCACCAATATCTTCAGCATTTTGATCAGCAATATCTTCAGCACTTTGATCTTTCGATCAGCAAAGAAATATTCAGCATTTTGACCTTTCAAATAGCAACATCATCACATTCTGATTAGTAACATCATGATCATCACCATCATCATACTTCAACTCTTGAATAGAATCATCATCATCATATTCTGATCTTTTGATCAGTATGTCGTCATCATCACATACTGATCATCATCGTCGTCACACTCTGATCTTTCGATCAGTACATCATCATCATCATACTCTTGATCATTCGATCAGTACATCATCATCATACTCTAATATTTTGATCATTACATCATCATCATCAAAACATCATTATGATCAAAACATTCAACATCATCCAAACATCAAAATATCATCATCATAACACTCTGATCTTTTGATCAGTACATCATCATCATCATAAAATCATTATCATCAAAACATCAACATCATCATCATCAAAAAATCAACATGATCCTTCCTTTCGGAATTACAGGATCAACATGTCTGTGGTACTCAGACGATCCTTCCTATTGGAATTATGGGATTTAGGTCTTTACGGAGTTACTAACGATCCTTCCTTATAAAATTATGGGATCAACAAACTTGTGGAGCTCAGACGATCCTTCCTTTCGGAATTACGGGATCAAGTCTTTATGGAGCTACTAACGATCCTTCCTTTTGGAATTACGAGATTTAGGTCTTTACGTAGTTGCTAATGATCCTTCCTTTCTGAATTATGGGATCAACACATTTGTGGAACTCAGACAATCCTTCCTATTGGAATTATGGGATCAACACATCTGTGGAACTCAGACAATCGTTCATGTTGGAATGACAGGATCAAGTCTTTACAGAGCTACCAATGATCCTTCCTTTCAGAATTATGGGATTTAGGTCTTTATGGAGTTACTAACGATCCTTCCTTTCGAAATTATGGGATCAACACATCTATGGAACTCAGACAATCCTTCCTATTGGAATTACAGGATCAATTCAATGATCCTTCCTTTCAGAATTACGAGATTTAGGTCTTTACAGAGTTACTAATGATCCTTCCTTTCAGAATTATGGGATCAACACATCTGTGGAACTCAGACAATCCTTCCTATTGGAATTAAGGGATCAATTCAATGATCCTTCCTTTCAGAATTATGGGATTTAGGTCTTTACGGAGTTACTAATGATCCCTCCTTTTGGAATTATGGGATCAACACAGTTGTGGAACTCAGACAATCCTTCCTATTGGAATTATGAGATCAACACACGTTCTCGAGCACCGAAGTCACTGGATCTATTCTGAACCGAGGTTCAAGGATGATACAATCCTACAACCTTCTCGATGACTGAAATTCTGAACCAAAGTTCAAGGATGATACAATCCTACCACCTTCTCAATGACCGAAGTTCACCGGATCCATTCTGAACCGAAGTCCAAGGATGATACAATCCTGCCACCTTCTTGATGACCGAAGTTCACCAGATCTATTCTGAACCAAAGTCCAAGGATGATACAATCATGCCACCTTCTCGATGACCGAAGTTCACCGGATCCATTCTAAACCGAAGTTAAAGGATGATACAATCCTGCTACATTCTCGATGACCGAGGTCACCAGATCACTTCTAGACATATGTCCCAGGATGATACAATCCATCTTCATTCTCGAGGACCAAGGTATCCATATCACTTCTGGACATATTTCCCAGGATGATACAATCCCATTGCAACATCACTACTCCCCCTTTCAAGGAAGGTCTTTCCAAACCACACCAAGCTTGTCTCGAAAGTGTTCGAACTTTAGTCGGGACAGAGGCTTCGTCAACACATCACCATCTAAACCATAATCATCTACATCTTCGGTATGTGAATACTAAACTATCACCATCTGTATCTCTAGTATGTGAATACTAAAAGCATCATCTATATCTTCAGTATGGGAATACTGAAACATCATCATCTACATCTTTATCTTGTATGTAGAAATATCGGATTTCTATGTGTTTCAACGGAACACAGGGTTATCTGTTATCACAACTCTCGTTATCACATAGAATTAATGTAGTATCCATCTTTAGGTCAAGGAGACCTGATATCAGCTTCTGAAGCCATATGGCTTCACAACTTAGCAGAGCAATCTGCTATGTATTCTACTTTTGTTGTTCTAAGAGAAACACTGGACTGTTTCCTGCTAAACCATGAACTCATAGTAGACCCCAAACAAAAGCATCTACATGATGTGATTTTCCTATATAAGATAATTCCAACCCAATCTACATCTATATAGCCATGCAATCTATAGTCATGGCTACCATCATAGTATAGACCAAGGTCTATAGTACCTTTCAGATATCTCATCACATATTTTGTAGCTACTAGGTGAACCCATCTTGGTTGAACAAGATATTGACTTAAGGTGTTCATAGCAAAAAAAATGTCTGTTCTGGTATTTGTTAAGTACATCAATGACCCAATGATCTGTCTATAATGAGTTGCATCTAATAACTCTGATGAGTCATCATCTAACAGCTTCAGGTTGGAGTCCATGGGTGTGGCCATGGCTTTGCATTCCAACATATTTAATCTCTTCAATATCTCTACCGCATACTTTCCTTGGTTGAGAAATATTTCTTTTGAACTTTGTCATATTTCCAGACCTACGAAATAGTGCATTAACCCAAGGTCTTTCATCTCAAATTCTTCTGCTAGTTTCTTCTTGCTTTCCATGATCTATTTCTCCTTCCCTGTCAAGAATAAGTCATCCACATATAATAACAGGATGATATGTTCATATTCTACAACCTTGAGATAAAGGTTAGGATCAGCTTTACTCTTGGTAAAACCCATAATTGACAAGAAACTACCATACCAAGCTCTGGGAGATTGCTTCATGCCATAGAGGCCCTTCTTCAACTTACATATATGATTCCATCTGTCTTCAACTTCAAATTCTTTCCATGTAAAAATCTTCCCCAATCATACCATTAAGGAAGGATTGTATTTACTTCATCATGGAAGCAACTACCATCATAGTTCTGAAGGAAGTGTACCTTGCTTCTTGGAGTAAGTGTCTCTTCAAAATTAATTCCCTCTTTCTTATAGAAACCTCTAGCCACAAGTCTTTCCTTACTTCTATCAATGACATATTTTATCTTGCAAATCCATTTGTAAGATACCACATGCTTGATTTCTAGTTTGAGTACTATATCCCAAACATCATCATAACATCTTCCATGAGTTCGTCTTGTCAGGTCATCAACATATCCTAGTCTTCTGCATTCAACTTTGAAGGTTGGAACCCACTTTACTCCTGGTAAAGTCTTGATCCATCAAGAAGCTGTCCATCATGTCGTACCATGTCGAACTCAGATATCTTCTGTATTCGCTCCCCCTGAAGTGGAGTATTATCATCCTTCTTCAATCTGTATAGGTGATTCTATGCTTGATATATACTGGTCAATAGAGTATGTCATGTCATATTCTATTCTTTCTGAGGAAAATCACGATTCTTGCTTTGTACACTTGTTCTTGCAGATCCATATGGAAGATACTACGTACTTTCTTTTATGTCTCAAAATCATATCATATACATCATTCCCCATAATCAACTGTTATTCTTTGATCATAGCTTCTTTCATAGCATTTTTTTCTTATCTTGAGTTATCTCTCATACCCATGGTGGTGTTTATCCTTCGAGGTGGATCTACCTCTCTTTGAAGCTCTTTCTTTCGTCATGGTGTCTCTGACCCTGGGAGCTTCAGATTCATGTTTATTGAATTGTCATCACTTGTTCTTCGGAACAAGTCTCATCCTTATTTTCTTTTAGGAGGTTGTACAGGACCTTTCCTACAATTCAAATGCACCAGTTGCATGGTTAGAACTACATATGCATAACGAAAAATTCTTATGCATCATGCAACTATTTATCCAATACAACATTCATCCATATCTCACAGAAACTTTCTATATGCCTTCCATCTCTACCATGAGATCATTGAGATTGTGCACTAATCCAATATGTCAGCAAATAGGTTTCATTCTAGATAAGTAACAATGGAGATTTGTCTAGAACCATGAGCTACTTACCCATCACATGCATGCAAACAACACACCAACTAATTATAATCAAATGTATAACAAAACAATATCATTAAATGACAATTGAATACTTATATTTTGTTTGTTTCATGGGTAGACTCCTTCTTGATCATTCTGCTTCATCATCTTCTTCATCCATGAAATCATCATTTCTTATCCAAATGATAAGATGGATAAGAGGTTCGTCAAGAATTGAGTTCTTCATATTTCTCATCGCTTGAGGGATCTTCTTTGAATGGTGAGAGCTTGATCTTCAATTCGCTCCCATATTTCTTCTTCTCTTATTATGAGATGAGCTTCTTCTTCTTCCCAGAGTCAACTAAAAGTAATCACTTCCTTTTTGGCACACATTCCTCACATGAATGAATCCCATGATCATGGGAGGCCATTCTCTGCTTCTTCTTCTACCGCGTCAAGATGTTATGCATTTTGGATCTTCACATTCTTCAACTGTTTTCTCAAATCCATCTTCTGAATTATGTTCTTATCTTCAAATAGCTTGATCAAGGAATCAAACATCTTCGGTGTCTTTAGGGAAGACACTTGTGGTACAAGTTGATCCGTGATTGAATCAACAATGATCTTCTTGGCCTTGATCAAGTTCTTCTTGTGTAAGGCTTTGGGCTCATCTCCCTCTAGAACTGAAACCTCTCTACTCATGTAGGTGTCCAATTCATTTTATTTAGAGAGATCAAATACTTCCATGCTTGGAAGTTTTCAACTTCAGCAATCTTATCATCAAGCTGATGTGATAGATCACTTTGAAGTGAGAACCTCAAATGCAAATAGCAAAAGATTAGATCTTACCGATTTGAGGTGTCCGTCCTGCTTCTATAGCTGGCTAATCTAGGGTTTGTCAAAGAAACCCTAATTTTTAAAATTTCAAATATTTCAGATTTGATTGGATATAAATATATATCTCTTCAAATGGAGCTATCCAATGTACTCCTTTTCTGAAAACAGTGGAGGGAAGCTCCCAGAACAGGAAGCCCTAGTTTTCCAATTTCTTCTGCAGAAATGCCTGTTACTGTTTCTGTGACATATCTAAAATTACTGCTTATCTATGTCTGAAATTTCTCACTAAGATAACCTCACATGTCCCTGATCCAAAACCATAGTTTTCATTAGAATGGGTTTCACCAATTGGGATTTATGATTATTTTCCCAAGGTGACCTGTTACAGGACTGTTCAGAACAGTGAAGTTGTATGACATGCCACATGTCATTGGTTCATCTTTAGGTTCATAAATTCATACCACAGAAAGTATAGTCCATGATATTTATATAACATATTCATGAATTCCATTTGGACCTCTGTATCCCACACTACAGTAATTCTCCCCAGGTGTCCTGTTAAGGGATGAATTCTGGAAGAGGCTGAAACGCTAACTTGGAGGGATCATATCTCCCAGAATATATTGCAGATGAAACTGAATTTTGGACATAGTGTAAATCAGGAGTTTATATTCATCCTCAACAATTTTCAACTCCTGATCCATCGCCAATCTCAGGATATAGTTAATGTACCAAAACTTAGTAGTTTTAGTATTTAGGGTTTTTCCAGATCGGGGTCAAATTAGGGTTTGACTTTTCCGGAGTTTCACCCAACCAAATTTCTTGATCCAGGTCTCTAAAATTTGATTTTTATGAGGAGAACAATCCTATGCTGGGCTCACTCAAAAATTATTCTTTTGTAGAAAGCCCTAATTTTCTGCACCAAAACTGAAAATGCTCAGAATCAAAATCCGCTTCGACAGAAAGATGCGCCCTTCAATGGAGAGTAAACCTAGCCTTCTTTTGCTGATCGATCATGGATAGAGACCCAAAAAATAATAAGCCCTAGATTCTTTAGCTCCACAATGTATTCTTTCAGGGTGGCTCTGATTCAATGTTAAATTTTCATATGCTAATCTAGATCATTAGTATTTCATTTCGAATTCATAACAAAAGCATATAAATAGGATCACTAAAATATAGACAAGCACAACCATACAAAAGGAACACAAAGATTTATCCTGGGAAAAACACAGCAAAAGCTTCCTCAATATAGATGCCCCAAAAGATAAAAGATAAACCAACAAGGAGATCAAAGCTTGATCCTCCTCCTTCTCCAGCTACTTCTCTTCTCTACTAATGCGCTACACTAATGAGAGTGTGTGTGTCTCAAATGAGGAGCACCACACCTCTATTTATATTCATCTATTCACTTGAATTAACTCATCCGACATTTAGGCTCGAGTTAATCATGTAAGCTCGAGTTACACATGTAGGCTCAAGTAACCACACTGGGGGTGCTAATGATCCACCTTTACAAATAGAGGGGACAACCTCATGACTCTTATTAGTTCTTCCAATTAGAAGCATCGGGGTACAAGATAATACAAGCGGTTCTCCCGGTAGGACCATCGGGGACCGCAAAATATACATATAGAATATTCTTCGAAGTTACAATATTTTAATATTTTTTTCTACTCAACCATGGTCTCAGTTTGTCCAAAGAGCCACTGAAGAAGAATTTATGGACCTGCCAAAATTGTGGTTTAGGGAAATTAGACCAAGCCTAAGAGAAGATAAAAAATTGTCCAAATATGAATTATTGATAAAATATGCCTAATAGGACTTAGGGAAATGCCCTCCATAGCTCATGGGTTGATGATAAAAATATTATGAGAATGTATATCTCTAGAAACTTGTATGGTGCATCCAACCATTAAATTATCTTGACCAAAAATTATTTCAGGAAGAAGATATCAATCTACCAAAAGTGCCTCTTAGCCATATTTGCACTGCTCCAGAAAAATGCCCGCCAAGGAGAGAGAAAGAAGCTATGGAAGATGAAAGTGTTTTTTCTGGACTCACCTTGTTAAACTATACCTGTTGGGAGTCTCACTTGCAAAGTTTGAAGGAAACATGAAATCACCTTGGTGACCTAGGGTTTGAAGAGAACTGGTTAAGTGTTAGACAAAGTGTTTGAGAGAGCACTTGGAAATTCTCGCAAGGGGGTGCTCCATTGATGATAAAAATCATCATATGATATGATCTCGTTCATTGTTGAAATGGATATCTATCCATGCTCTTGGTTTTTCTTATGGTGACTAGATAAGGAAAATATCAACCTCGCAAAATAGAAGAAAAATCTTATTTTTCACACTAAAGACAGAAAAAATGGCTGTGTTGTAAAGGGGCTAAGTGATGCCCACATTAATGTTGATTCCCACACTAAGGATGATTCCCACATGGCATGTCATGGAATAGATGACTATGTGGCATGAAGTTGAAATCATTGTTGCATTATGACATCGTTCTGGAGAAATACGACAAATTAGTGAAAATCGGGAAATTGGCCGTGTGGGAATATTGGTCCAATTAGTCTTAAGAGTATGCCTACCACAAATGGTTTGCTGAAGAAAACACCCACACCACATGGGGATATTGTAGGATGTTGTTTTATCTACTCAACCATGGTCTCAGGTTTTCCAAAGAGACACTAAAGAAGAATTTATGGACCTACCAAAAATGTGGTTTAGGGAAATTAGACAAGCCTAGGAGAAGATAAAAAATTGTGCAAGTATGGAATTATTGGTAAAATATGCATAAATGGCCTTAGGGAAATTCCCACCATAGCTCATAGGATGATGATAAAATATTATGAGAGTGTATATCTCTATATTCTTGTATGGTGCATCCAACCATATAATTATACTGACCAAAAAGTATTTCAGGAAGAAGATATCAATCTGCTAAAAGTGCCTCTCAGCCATATTTTCACTGCTCTAGAAAAATGCCCTCCTAGGAGAGAAAAAGAACCTACAGAAGATGAAAGTGGTTTTTCTGGACTCACCTTGTTGACCTATACCCATTTGGAATATCACTTTCCAAATTTGAAGGAAAAATGAAATTACCTTGGTGGCCTAAGGTTTGAAGAGAACTGCTCAAGTGTTAGACAAAAAGTTTGGGAGACTACTTCGAAATGACCAAAAGGGGGTGTTCCTTTGATGATAAAATTCATTAGATGATATGGTACTATTCAGTGGTTAAATGGATATCTATCCATGCTCTTGGTTTTTCTTATGGTGGCCAGATAAGGAAAATATCAACCTACGAAAATAGAAGAAAAATGTTAATTTGCATACTATAGAAAAATTAAAAATGGCTAGGTGTTTTAAAGGGAATAAATGATGCCCGCATTAAGGTTGATGCCCGCACTAAGCGTTGATGCCCGCATGGCATGGCATGGCATAGATGATGATGTGAAATGAATTTGAAATAAAAGCATCTTCACAATAACCTGCATGCTAGGAAATGTATAATATCGTTTCAAATTTACAAATTTCATATATTATGAAAAAATTATTCAAAAAGAAAAACCAATTATAATAGAACAATAATATACCAGACATAATTGAATGGAACAAATACATATTTCATATGCATTAAATTGTAGAATTCACCATGTATATTACACCTAACAGTATAAAATTTTATTAATAAATGAAAATATATCTAGCTTCAACCCCATGGTTTTATTCTCAACTTATGACAATTGTACAGACTATGGCGTGCATTTTCCTAAGCCCAGTTTTGAATATTTACACACTATTTTTTACGTAACAACTTAGAATTTCAGTCATTAATTTTGAATTTGTCCAAGATACTTGAAATTTTAGCCATTCATGTTCAAGTTGACTGCTATGCATTCCTAGCTTGCATTTTTATGCTTGTGGCTTGCATTTTACACCAAGTGTCTATAAAATTAAAAAGAGGTTAAAATTGCTCCTTTCATAGGTCGACTATGAGCATAAAAGGTTAGGTTATATAAAACTAACACAAGGATAGTCTTCTAAATATATCTAGCCATCCAATTTCCAAAACCATTTACTATAAACATTTAATAGGAGAGTTTGGCTTGCATTTTTATTAATGTAGGTGAATATTTCATAAATACAAGACAACCATGTAGTGTTTTTGCACAACAAGCACTTTATGAACCAAAATTGAAAAAATAAATGTATAATAATGTGGAAAATAGTCAAACATACAATTTCCAACTAACATCACTAGAAAATACCCAATACATAGGGTTGGGTGGGCATTTTTGTGATATGGGTAAAACTGGGTTGAAAACACAAAAGTTGTCATTTTGTCAATTTAACTATGGACAAATTAATCATAATTTTAAAAAACAGAAAGAGGCTGTTGTCAAAAATATATCGATCTTCAACCCAATGGTGTTAGTTTCAATTTATGACAACTGTACGAACTGTGGCATGCATTTTCCTAAGCCCATTTTTTAATATTTACACACTGTTTTTTACGAAACTTATAATTTCAGTCATTTTTTTTGAATTTGGCCAAGATACTTGGAATTTTAGTCATTCATGTTAAATTTAACTGCTATGCATTCTTAGCTTTCATTTTTATGCCTATGGCTTGCATTTTACACCAAGTGTCCATAACAGTAAAAAAAGGTTAAAATTGCACCTTTCATAGGTCAACTGTGAGCATACGAGGTTAGGTTATATAAAATTAACACAAGGATAGTCTTCTCAATATATCTAGCCATCCAATTTCCAAAAACATTTACTATAAACATTTAATAGGAGGGTTTGGTTTGAGAGTACATCAAAAGAGAAGAATATTACTCTATTATTATATTACTCACTCTATTACTCTTATTTTTTCCAAAATAGTTAGAATGCCAAATTTTTACTCTATTATTTACTCTTACTTTCTTGTTTTCAATAAGTATACTTAACATGCTAGAAAGTTAACTATATTGAAATTGAAAATGTAAGTTGTGTATAGCTTACTTGAAACACATTTTTAATTTTTATTATAGTTTGGAAAAGTTAGAACACATTTGTAATTTTTATTATAGTTTGCAAAAGTTAGAACACATTTGTAACTTTTATTATAGTTTCGAAACATCTGAACATATTTGTAATTTTTATTTTAGTTTGGAAAATTCAGCATGCTGGTATCCTATGTGTGCATTTGCGTGCACCCCCTTCTTCCTTTCTGAGCATGCCATCATCCTGCAAAATGGAAACAGCAGCCTCATATTCCATGCCTACAACTGAAACAGGGGGTTCTAAAGTTGCTGATGGGTTCACTGTCAAAAAATTTAGAGAGGGCGCTGAGGCATGGAGTGACAGAACCAAATGGCCAAAACGTATGCTAAATGTCCTGGTCAGACCAGGAGTGCATCACTTTCTTTTCGGTCAGTTCAATTTCAACAATGAAGAGATAGATAATGCCATTTCTAGTTATGATGATGAATCCAAGGAATTGATTATTTTTGGGAGGAGGGTTTGTCTGGACCCTGATTTGTTGTCAGGTGTAGCGAAAATTCCACACAGGGGGGAGTAATGTTGACCACCAAGAAAACCCTCAAAGTAGAAAAGGGTGAGATGGAAAAAAAAATATGTGGAAAAATGGTTAAGGTTTCCTAGAATGGTTTAAATATGCAAGATGTTCCACCAGGACTATACAAAACCTTAATTCAAATTGTACTTAGGACAATTACGAATCACCACAAGCATGATATTTCAAGTGATTGTATGAAGTTGGTGATTCATTAGGTTGAAGACTTGGCCATAGATGTCCCTCATCTACTGGAAAAAAAATTGCATTTTGCACTGCAGGAGAGAAAAATGAAGAGATTGAAGTTTAGTTACCCTGGCACACTACAATTTTTTTTTGACTTATATGGACCCAGCATTATAGAAGGAAGCAGATTTAAAAATACATACATTAAGAGGCCGAAAATGGAGAAAATTAACTAGGAATTTCCTCAACAATCTGCAAAGGACAATGTACAAGTCCCTGAAGATCCTTTTGAGTACTGTATGGAAGGTTTGGGAAATGACCCTGAATAATTTGATGATGTCTCAATTCTTGCCATATTACATGAAGGCAGAGAAATAAATGTAAACGAGATACATGATGTTGAGTTTAATGAACAAGAGGAGCATAGTGATGATTATATTTATGCTCATGCAGAAATGCCACTTGTTATATATACACCTCCACAGTTTGGAGTTGAGAAAAATTCCTCTCCAAAATCTTTTTTTGATGGTAAAATTGTTTTTAAGCTGCGGTTCGATAAAATGTTGCATTTCAAAGAAGAAGCTGAATTTCATAGAAATTTTTTTCCTATTGGTATCTTTCTGTAGTATAGAGCATAGAACTCTGTAGGATTAAGTAGACGCAAATTCAAGATCTCTTAAAGGTAGGCTTTATTTTTCAAAAAGAAACAGTTGCCAACTTTCTTTTTTTGAAGCCTTGTTAAAATTTTCACTATTTACAGGTAATTGCAAGGTTAGAAACAAAACACGTGGATACTATGGAATCTTCTATTAAAAATTTGCAAATGGTGGACCTCTTTAAGGTAGGAGGCATTTTTCAATGCTTTTTTCCAAAAAAAAAAATTCCAAATTCCATGTTTTGAAGCCTCATAAAAATTTTCCCTATTTACAGGAAATTGCAAGATTACAAGGATCCCTTATGAAGACTGCGGACAGATTGAGAAGAATAATAGCAGGAAAGGACTCTGTTATTCAGTATTTGAATAAGGAACTAGAGAAAATTCAGGATGAATTTAGAAAAGAAAATGAGAAATACAGAGAAGAATATATGGGTTTTCAGAAGAAAGATAAAGAAACCATAAAGAGACTGGAAGATGAGCTGAAACATCGATCGGATGTGTTGGACATTCATCCTTTAAGGACTATTATCATCCAGGAAGAAATAATTACCACTAAATTCAGTAATTCAAACATAATAATTGAAATAATTGTGGAAATTGAACCCAAGAGATATAACAATTACACTCACAAAATTGCTAATCAAACATGCAAAATTCACACCAAAGGAGACTGAAATTGGAGCATAACACTGATCTATATTCAATAAGTGTACAATATCCAACCTTGTGAAGTAATCGACTGCTATAATATATCATTACATGAGAGAATTTAATGCATAAATATTCCATTTGAAATAGTCAAAAAGTAGGCTTACTAAATCTAGTCAAATCGCCCATAGGTGCATAAAGCAGTTTCCAAATCTGTGAAGATGGTCATGAATTTGCTAAGTCAAGTGGGAAAGCTAAAGAGGGATGGAAAGACAACTCATACATGCTTTTATTTGGAGAAAATAAAGGAGGATGATGTGGGAAAAAAACAAGTCAACTACACCTAGTCTAGTTTTTAAATCAGAATAAAACAAGGCAGCTTTTCAGAAAAAGCAGATATGCGCTTTGGAGGATCTAGAATAAAGAAGACATTTTAAATTTGGTTTCCAGGATGTTTCCCAAGCTCTCCATGACTCATTTTTATCATGTATTGACTTCTAGGACTTGTAGAAGGCAACTAGCATAGAATGGAATCTAGGAAACTAGATAATAAGACAAAAATAATTAAAATTATTGTCTTAGGTAGGTAACTATGGATTGATTATTCTAACATCCCCCATTAGGCCTAAATTTATGAGTAAATATCAAAAAAATATAGGTCCTATCAACAAGACTTAGTCACCCTTTACATACTGCGTTTCCATACAACCAAGGAAAGAGGCAAAAACCCAGTGGGAAAATCCTCCCTTAAACATGGACAGGAAAAACAAAATTTTTGGAAATCTTGTCATCAACCATGCCTCATAGAATTATCAGAAATCCCCATAAATGATTTGATATTGCTAAAGGACTTCTCACAAAAAAATTTGGTGAAGATGTCAGCTACTTGTTCTGAAGATGCACAAAAGAGTAGATCAATGGTGCCATCATGCGCAAGTTGTCCGATGTAATGCATATGGATCTCAATGTGCTTGGTTCATTGTTTTTGAACTGGATCATTGCATATTCAAATGGTGCTCTGATTATCACAGTAGATAATAGTTGAAAACTTTGATTCGAAACCACATTCTCCAAGTATCCCCTGCAACCACAAACATTGAGTTGTTGCATTTACAACTCCTCTATACTCTGCTTCTATAGATGAGAGTGCTATAGCAATCTGCTTCTTTCTTGACCAGCTTATTGGTCCTTCTGTAAGCATGAACATATATCCTGATGTAGAATTTTGATCTGTGTTTTGACCTACCCAATCACTGTCAGTAAACCCAATCAAATCAAGATCAGATTTTGCTTTGTTGAAGATACCATGAGTTCTTGTTCCTTAAAAAATGTTTAGGATCCTTTTTGCTGCTCTCCAATGGATCTCATGAGGCTGATCCATGTATCTTGAAGCCACACTAACTGTATAAGATATATCAGGTTGAGTTTGTGTAACATAAATCAAACACCCAATCAACTACCTATACAGTGTATTATTTACCATAGGAGAAGAACCTGCTTCTTCAAGCTTAAATCCTACAAGGAAGGGAGTCTTGCTTGGCTTGCAATATTTCATGTTGAACTTGTTTATCAAATCTAGAGCATACTTGGACTGATGTACTTTGATTCTGTGTTGGGATTGACCAATTTCGAGGCCCAAGAATTGGCTCAACAATCTCAAATGTGTCATAGAAAATGCATGGTTCATTGCATCATTGAAGGAGGAAATCTCTTTCTTTGAACTTCCTGTAATCAGAAGGTCATCCACATACAAGACAATAGTCATCAAAGAAACTTGAATCAGCTTCAAATAGACATTAGGATCATACTTGCATTTAACAAAACTCAGTGATAGCAAAAAACCATCAATCTTGGCATACCAAGCCCTGGGGGCTTGCTTGAGCCCATACAATGATTTATTTAACCTGCACACTAAGGATGGATTAGAAACAAAACCTTCAATTTTCTACATGTAAATCTCTTCAGTGAGATCTCCATTTATGAAATCACACTTCACATCGATGTGATGTACCTCCCACTGCTTTGAAACTGCAATGGCTAGAGCTAGCCTTATGGAGTCCATCTTTTCCACTGGTGCAAAGGTTTCATTGTAGTCAATACCATGTAATTGTGAGTGGTCCTTGGCTACCAATATTGCCTTATATTTCAAAGGTGAAACATTAGCAGAAAACTTAGTCTTTAAAACCCACTTACATTGAACTAGCTTCCTCCCTGGGGGAAGATCAACCATTTCCCAAGTGTTGTTCTTTTGGAGTGAGATGAATTCTTCTTTCATAGTTGTTATCCATATTGGATCATATAGTCCATATTCACATGTCTATGGATCTTATTCAACCATCAAATAGCACTTTTCAGCAAATATAGGATCTTTCACACAAAGGGCACTCTCAAATTGATATCTAGTCCTCCTAGTGTCACTAGGATTTCCAGCTAGTTCCCTAGCTTACTAAATGGTATTTGATGCCCATTTTGGTGTTGTAGGACTATTAGGATCTGCAATCAAATCATCATTATCATACATATCAGAACCAATAAACTCATTAGTCTCTCCGCTTACAATTAATGGATCTGATGGTGAAGAAGACTCTCCAACTTCAACTACTACTAAAGGCTCTTCTTGGAACTGAACACTTCTTTCAATGAAATATTTATGAGTGCTCAAGTTTATCAGCTTGTACCCTTTTGAATATTTATAATACCCAAAAAAATAGGCACTCTTGGCTTTGGTTTTGCAAAGCCTTCCTCTTTTCAGTTGGAATTCTATCCCAAGCCTTTGAGCCAAAAGTCCTGAAATGGGTCACATATGGCTTGTGCCCACTTCAAGCTTCGAAAGGAGTCATACCATAAATATTCTAATGAGGAACCCTATTTTGGATGTAGGATGTATAGTTTATAGCCTCTACCCAAAAATTTGGTGGCAAAGTCTTAGCCTCCATCATGCAGGTTGCCATCTCCTTCAGTGATTCGTTCTTTCTCTCAGCAACACCATTTTGTTGTGGTGTGTAAGGGATTGAATGTTGCATCTGAATACCTGTATCTTTACAATACTGAATGAACTTAGAATTGACATACTTAACACCATTTCTAGATCTGAGGATCTTGAGTTTCCTCCCAGTCTGGTTTTCAACCAAGGCTCTAAAGACTTTGAAGAGGTCAAAAACTCCAGACTTATGCTTTAGGAAGTAAACCCAAAAATACCTAGAAAAGTCATATATGAAGGCCAGTGCATATTTGGCTTGACTCATGGACATATGAGGGAATGGACCAGCAGTCTCACTGTGGATCAGCTCAAAAGGTGCAAAGGTTCTCTCATGCCTAGGTTTCTCATACTTGTGCTATGGGTGTTTTCCTAGGATACAACCTTGACATACTCCCTTAGAAAACTTGATCTTTGGTAACCCTATGACCATATAATTTTCACTCAAATCAGAAAGATACTTGTAGTTAACATGGCCAAATATTTCATGCCAAATCTTGCTTGCTTCATTAGCATGAATCAGAAGAGCAAAGGGGTTTGAGTAGGGTAGAAAATGGGAAAACTTCTATACCTTTGAAGTGTGATCTATAACACCTTTTGCTATGAATTTACCATTTGAAATATCAGTGATTTCAACATCATCAGGGGAGAATATGACCTTCTTTGGAGACCCAGTATGAGTTATCTGATAGACTGACAAGAGATTAGAGGCAAGACCTGGAACATACAACACATTATTGAACTTACCATGGTCAAGATCAAACCTTCCCTTCCCCAAACTATCAGTGAGAGAGTCATCTCCCAAAAATATTGGTGGACCTTTCAACATGTCAAGAGAAGAGAATATCTCTTTTGTCAAAACCATATGTCTAGAAGCTCCAGATTCTATGATCAAGATAGGTGAGCTTGATGTTCCAGCAACCAAAGCATGTAGTCTCTCTCTATCCTTTGAATTTGATCCTCCTTCCCTCTTCTTTGAGCAATCAGGAAGAGAGATGTTATTCTTCTCCAGGAGTTGGGTCAACATGTCAATTTTATTTTTCATACAAGATCTCTCAGGATGATAGCCCTTACTATAGTATGCACACTTGCTCATTTCTCCTTTGTTCTTCTTCTTCTGGGAGTTCTTCTTGGAACCTTCATTAGAGGAATTTTGGGGCCTAAAATGGGCCTCCTAAGGAGAATAATAAAATAATAGTTAAAATAATAAAATAATAGTTAAAATAATAAAATAATATTGATTAATTTTGGAGAAAGAAAGAAAAAAACTACTTTTTGTGTTCGTATTTTCGACATATCTCCCTGTGTTTTTATTCAAATTTCGATCCGGAGAGCTCGTTGGATACGAAATTTGATTCCGCATCCAACGAGTACCCACATTGTATACTTTTGATGGACCCTTCTACCCCAAAAACAATAAATACCTGAAAAAATGTGATGCTGATGTCATCATCACATTTTTTCAGGTATTTCTTGTTTTTGGGGTAGCAGGGTCCATCAAAAGTATGCAGTGTGGGTACTCGTTGGATGTGGAATCAAATTACGCATCCAACGAGCTCTCCCGATCGAAATTTGAGTAAAAACACAATGATATATGTCGAAAATACGAACACAAAAAGTCGTTTTTTTAATGATAAATATGTCAATTCAACCATTATGGTTGACTTATTTTATTGAAATTCTATTGGTTCTTGAATTCCAACTCACAAAAACTTATTTTGGCACATTTTCTTATAAGGCCCATTTTAGACCCCAAATTTCCTCTAATGAGGGATGCTCTTGAGACTTTTTCTTGTCTCTCTTTTGCTTAGGTGGATTTTTAGCTTTTTTCTTGCTTTTTGAATCCACCTTTGAATCTCCAATAACCAAAGCTTGGTCTTTGGAAGGTTTGATAGTGCTCATCATTGCCAACTTATCTTGCTCCTGTGTCACGGATTCCATGAATTATGCAAGATTAGGCATCTTCTAGGCTCGAGCTGTCAACTTGGTGGCATGGAAGATCGAAGAAAACACTGAATAGTCATAACCAAGCTTAGAAAGTATGGCCAAAACTAGTTTCTCTTCCTTTTTTTTGATCCCACACTATTTCAATTGCAAAACAAGGGCCTTAAACTTGGAAAAGTAGAGTTGCAATGATTTGCAGCTATTGGAACTCACAGAGATCAGCTCATTCTCAATTTTATGTCCTCTCATCTCATCTATATTTCCAAAAATATATTCTAGCTTCTCCCACACTTCATTACGTGATGTCAATCCATCAAGATGGAAGAGGAGGTCTCTTGAAATGCTCAAACACAAAATACCATAGGCCTCATCCCTCCTGTTGTGCCATTTAATTTTCTGTGTAGCTACATTGGGTTCTCCCTTTGTTTCCATAGTTACCTTGTAGATACATTTCTCTCTCAACAATATCTTCATCTCAGCTTTCCACTCAAAGAAATTGAATGTAGTCAAGATGATCTTATGAGATTGGTCCATAGCTCAGAAAGTGTTCCCTCCAGTCAGCAGAATTCCCTCCCAGTCAAGATGTAGAACCTGCAATAGAAATAAGGAAAGAGATAAATCAATCTACAAAGGCTCTGATACCATGTGGAAATTGAACCCAAGAGATAGAACAATTGCACTCACAAAATTGCTAATCAAACATGCAAAATTCACACTAAAGGAGACTAAAATTGGAGCATAACATTGATTTATATTCAATAAGTGTACAATAGGCAATCTTGTGAAGTAATAGGCTATTGTAATATATTATTACATGAGAGAATCGAATGCATAAATATTCCATTCGAAATAGTAAACAGGTAGGCTTACTAAATCTAGTCAAATCCCCCATAATTACATAAAGCAGTTTCCAAATCTATGAAGATGCTCACGAATTTGCTAAGTCAAGTGGGAAAGCTAAATAGGGATGGAAAGAAAACTCATACATGCTTTTATTTTGAGAAAAGGAAGGAGGATGATGTGGGAAAAAAACAAGTCAACTACACCTAGTCTAGATTTTCCTTTTGCCTTAAATCATAATAAAACAAGGAAACTTTTCAAAAAAAGAAGATATGCGCTTTGGAGGATCTGGAATAAATCAAGCATGCTAAATTTGGTTTCCAATATGTTTCCCAAGCACTCCATGACTCAGTTTTAGCTTTTGTTGACTTCTAGGACTTGTAGAAGGAAACTAGCATAGAATGGAATCTAGGAAACTAGATAATACGACAAAAATAATTAAAATTAATGTCTAAGGTAGGTAACTATGGATTGATTATTCTAACAATAATGAAGGATGACTTTAAAAACAGCCTTGTTGAAGAGTACAATAAACATTAACTAGAGATAAATGAATATATTAAAAAAGAGGAAAACATGAAAAACATAATTGTTAAGAAAGATGAAGAGTTGAAAGGGAAAATAGTTGAACTTGAAAAGATTACTGCAGAACTATAGAGTAGAGGAGTTGAAAAGTTAAAAGAATATGAAATTGGTAAGGGACATCCTAGGCATCTTATTTCTGGTGAAATTTATGATATGTCAACACATTAACAGGCTTTAATAAGGTATGAGATTTCCCTGCAAAATAGAGAGAAGGCACTAGACGTAGATTTTAATGCAATACGAGCTCATGCAGAAGTTAAAAAGGGGTTAGAAAGCTATCGTGCCTTCTTAAGAATTTGAAAGAAGTCCTTCATGGATGCTAGTGCAGCAATGAATGCTTGAGCTGATATTTCTACGTGGTCAACCATAAAATAAACAATGGAAAACAAACTATCCGAGAGGGATAACGAGATTAAAGAACTCATATTGAAAATAATGGAGGATAGAGAATCACAACATTTGGGATGTAAGTCTAAGATAGAAGATATGAAATCCCAAATTGCCACTCTATAGAAGAACAACATGCTTCAGCGAGTAGCAATTGTGTATACTCCAGAAAATACAAAATTGAGGGAAAAAGAGTTTGAAACAGAGACAGAGCAGCTCAGGAAAAATTTGACCCAAGTTTAGTCTGAGTTGAAATGTGTAAATGATCGTCTTCAGCAAAAGGAAAAGGAACATGAAGAGAAAAATAAGAAGAATGTGGAATTGATCAAGAAGTAGATCCAAGATAATGATAGATTGAGAGAAAGTTTGCACAAATGTGCAACAAAAATGAAATAATTAGAACGAAAATCAGAACATGCACCTATTGTAGCTTCTGAAGAACCAGAAACTTCTAGACAAGCCAAGAGACTAGAATGTACACATTTATCTTCCCTAGAAAAGGAGGAATTGAAGCCTGAACCTCCCAAGAAGCCTAGAACTATGGAATAACATTATTTGTATATGTTGTGTATGTAAATACATTTCAAGTTTTAATCCATAAATTTATATATGTGTGTGCGTGTATTTCTCAGCAATATTGTATATGTTTTTGATGCATTTAATGTGAATGGTAATTTTGAAATTAACTTTTCAATAAGTGTACATAACAGGACATAAAGTTAACAATACCAAAATTGAAAACTTAACTTGTGTACTGTAGGCATATATATTTGAATTTTTAAGAAATTAAAAGAGTGATAGTGATTAGTGGATATGATATGTCAGTAGATTTGGTGACATAGGTAGATCCTAGCTGTTTGCTTGGAACTGTTGATAGTATAGGGATATTATGGTGATGATGGATTGAGAACTCTCAAGTTCTTTATGAGAATTTTAATGTTATGTATTGTTGTATTTATGTAAGTTTCTTTATCTAATGAAACTGAAATTCGAATTCTGGAACAATGTCATACAATTCTACTCATGCAACCAAATTTCAGCGAATAACCCAAAGACGTAATGCCTACAGAACTGGCCTAAAAAAGACAAAAATTTACAAAATATAAGAAAACATAGAAAACAACTATAATTTTATTATTTAAAACAAAAATTAAATATTTAATATGCCTTCCATAATTTGTTACATTTCCAAAATTTGGTAACATAAATGTTAGCACAATAGAATAAATTTTTAGTATGGAAAGATCACTAGAAATGCATATTACAACATAAGTTTCTTGCAACATAAGTATATATATCCTTTCCGTGCTCTGCTCTCTTCACAACTTCCCCCTTACTTCTGGTAGAAACAAGATTGTGCAATGGCTTATCATTCAAGTACTCCTCACCACCTCAGAAGTTTGGCGAACGAGGTGCATGAAAGCTATGATGAAGACCTTGGGCCCTTGATGCTTGCTAGTACGAGCATTTTCTCCCACAGAAAATAGGTGCATCTCTCAAAGTGGTGTATGACGTCTGCTCCCCGATGATTGGTGCTTCCATGGTTTGAAAAACCATGGCAATAGATGATCTTGGAATCAAGCTCACTAACCAACAACACACCCAGACTGATAAGCTTCTTGAACTATATTGCCATTGCAAACATATGAAAATCCTTAGAACCTGTTGGAAGAATGATACCGTGAGTTTGCTTATACACTAGCTCATCCTATGCACCTTAATGGATCTGAAAGGTGGTGTTTATATACGATTGAAAAACTGGACAATGGGATGAACTATCAGCATATTCACACATTTCATCATCAAGTAGCATGGTCGACCATATGCTTCAGGGCATATGGACTGGACGTGTTCTGGCCCTTTCACTCCTATGATGACGATACCTGAACCATTGTTTCGCTGCATTTCCTATGTTATGTGTGGTGATCACATTCACTGTTCCACTTCTTATATTTTCATGATATCTTTCTGATTTCACACGCCATCCATACGATGAGTATCTAGTTTTGGGTGAGATGGAAATTTCATTGGTATGATTTATCTTGTGAGTGTATCACAAATGGCGTCGGGGAAATCAATTAACTATTGGGAAGGAGGAATGTACGTGAGGGCGTCTTCTCCACTTAGATTTTTTTATAGTTTTTTTATGTTGCATAACCCTCGTGTTTCTCCATGCACTAAGTGCCATACATCTATTCATCTTTACGATCTACGCCCTCGATACACCAGATCTTCATATGAGAAAACTCAACACTATCAACCTGCACAGCTTGATTAGGGGAGATCAATATCAACCGTTGATTTCTAAACTACCTTTCATCAGGACCACTCAACCTTGAGAACTTTAACATTCTGCTAACCCTTTTTCATTTGAATGAGTGAGAAACTTCTAATCGCAAAATGCTTCTCACCCATTGATCTACCCAAAATATTGTTCTGACCGTAGATATTCGTAGCCCCTTCCACTTTTAGCGGATCAAATTCATAACTTTCTCTGCTCTAGTTCAATCTACAGAATTGTTTGAGACCGCAGATCTATCTCCGCATCCATCTAAACCACCCAAGTTTCTCTCTGATTAACCATTTTCACAATTTGAAAAAGTTTCTCCCTATGATCAGGTTCACCATGCGAAATGATTTAGGGACGTTGATCTCACCTTGTGCCGATTGTGACCTTCCAACATTACACCCATTTAATGGACTCCACAAATCTCAAAAATAAATCCTTCCTGACATCTCTGCTCTATGGAATCGCTTTCCCTCATCGATCTTCACCATCCTGAATCTTCACCATTAAATTTTAACACACTTTACCTTTATTCCTCTACTGCATGTTTCAATATACAGGAAGACCTATCACCATAGATCAAAACCCACTCTCCATCCAACGGCTCTATGGTGGAAAAAATTGCTAACCAGTTAACCTGAAAGGCGCTCCCACAAAATTCCTCAAATAAGATCGTTTTCAAACCTTTGAGAAGGAGACATAGATGAACATAAATCAACATTCAATGATGATGATGATGGTGGTGGTGATGAAGATGATGATGAGGGCGATGATGAAAATGATCATGATGATGATGATGCTGATGAAGATGTTGATTAGGAAGAGGGAGATGACGACAATGACGATGATGATGATGATGACGATGATGATGATGATGACGATGATGCCGATGATGACGATGATGATGACGATGACGATGATGATGGCAAAAATGATGATGATGAATATGACTAGGATGAGGATGATGATGATGATGAAAATGATGATGATGATGATGAAGATGATGATGATGATGAAGATGATGATGATGATGATCATGATGATGATGATGAAGTTGATGATGATGACGATCATGATGATGATGATGATGATGAGGATGAGGAAGAGGATGAGCATGAGCATGATGAGGATGATGATGATGATGATGATGTTGAGGAAATTGATGATGATGATGAAGATGATGATGATGACGATCATGATGATGATGATGAGGATGAGGATGAGCATGAAGAGGATGATGATGATGATGATCACAATGATGAAGATGTTGTTGATGATGATGGTGGTGGTGGTGGTGGTGGTGGTGGTAGTGGTAGTGATGCAGATAATGAACATGATGAAGATGATGAGAAGGGTGATGATGACGATGATGATGATGTTGGTTAGGAAGAGGGAGATGACGATGATGATGATGACAATGATGATGATGCTGATGAAGATGATGATGATGATCAATGATGGTGGTAGTGATGATGACAACAACAAAAATGATGATGATGATGAGGGAGAGGATGAGGACAATGATGAGGAGGATGAGGATGAGGATGATGATGATGCTGACTAGGATGAGGATGATGAAGATGATGATCATGATTATCATGATGATGATTATGATGAGGATGATGATGATGAATTTTAAGATGATCATGATGGTGATGGTGATGATGATGAATATGCTGATGAAGATGAAGATGTGATGACAAGATCTTTACCTTGGTCTTCACTAAATTGTTTTGAGCTTCGCCAACACTATAATAGAATGGTTATGAGTGATTATTCACTCCTATAAAGGATGCACTTTATGGAACTACCAAACTGCTCAGTTTGGATCTTCCTCTTTTAAGACACCAAAGTAGGTCCATAAGTCTTGATTCTTCATGTGCACAAATCTAAGAATAGGAGGTTTCACAGGGCCCAATAAGTCATATTTTTTTTACTACTTCCTTAGATCATATTGAATTTTTAGATTAGTCATTAGAATGGGTGTTAGGAGCAACCCTTAATTTTTCACTCAACTGGCTGCTCCCCCTATCATGTAGACGTATTCTTCACTGAGCTCCCCTTAAAATTGCGATGATGAAGATGATGATGATGATGATGATGAAGAATATGATGATGATGATGAAGATGATGACGATGATCATGAAAATGATGATGATGATGGTGATGATGATGATGATGATAATGATAATGGAGATGCTGATGAATTGGATGACGATGATGTTGATGATGAATATGCCGATGAAGATGAATATGTTGATGATGATGACAATGAATACGATGATGGTGATAATGAAGACGTTGATGAGGAAGATAATGATTATGATGATGATTATAAGGAAGATGGTGATTATGAAGAAGATCATGATGACGATGATGATGATTATGAAGAAGATGATGATGAGGATAATGATTACGATGATCATCGTTGTTTTTGTCATCATCACCATCATCTTCATCGTCTTCATCATCATCATGATCATCATGTTCATCCTTGAAGGGACTTATGTATAGGATCTCACTATAAGCAATGCAACCAATACAAATTATGACAAAATCCTAGTTAATTTAAATTAAACTACAATAAATTAAAATCATAGAGTTTTTTAACTATAATTAATTTAAAATGCAACAAAATATAAAATATGAAAATTAAAAAAAAAACGCAAAATAAACTAAACAAAAGGTAAATATGCAAAATAAAAATAAAAAAACAAAACACAAAATATAAAATATGCAAATAAACAAAAAAAAACGTACAATTCAAAAACTACCATGCACTAGCTCATTAGAAAAACAACAATGAACAAGTTCACTCCCACGCACTAGTTCATTAGCAACATCCAGAGCACTGGTATTTCGATGATCAGAGCAGCGGTAAATCAAGGAGCAGGGGATACCAGTACAGAGGATACCAACGTTCCCAATGGAGGAAATATGACCACAGTCTAGAGGATATTGACGTTCCCAAGGGAGGAAATCTAGCCACATTCCAGAGGATAAAAAAGGGCCCAATGAATTTTGTAAGCCCATTAACCCTAGCAGCGTAGGAATTTGTGAAAAATACGTCAAATTTCTGAACCAATACGGATTCGGTACAGTCATACTGAAATTATAATTTTTTTTGTTGTGCTACCATCTCTTTTATTATCAGTGGATCTAGTAAGGGTTTTCTATTATTGGAGCATCTGAAGCTCCTCCTTAAATTTGGGGAAAAGACATATGGGTTGAGCACTGCAAGCCAGTTGTGCTCTTATATAATTTTCTGAATTATGGCACAATTTGAAATCTTTTGTAATTTTATTCTGTTTAATTGTCAGGAACAGTGTGCAGAGTCCTATAGGAGCTATAATCTGAACTAGTTCAACCAATTCTATCAAAATTTGAACCTGAGACATGTTTCTTCCAAGCATTTAATTTTTCTTTAATAATTAGTTTTACTTCGATTATGGTACAAATTACAAGCTTTTGTTATTTTATTCTATTATATGTCTGAAACATTCTATAGAGTGAAATATTATGTAATCTTATTCTATTTAATGGTCTATAACAAAATCCTCAATGAGCTATAATTTGAACTGATTCTGTCGAAACTTGAATGTGAGGCCTCTTTCTCCTTTAAAGACGCATTTAATTTTTCTTTGATTGTCAGGTTTACATGGATTATGGCACACTTTTAATTTTTTTGTGATTTTTTTCTATTATAGGTCTAAAACATTTTGTAGAGTGCCATAGGAGCTGCAATTATAATGACTGCGTACAATTCGACACACTTTGCAAGAAGCATTTTATTTTATTTCTATGCTCACTTTTACCTAAATTACAACACACTTTGCAAGCTTTTCCCATTTATTGGTTTGGATTTTGGAACAATGTATAGTTCCTGGGGACTCGTGGGCTATAATTTCAATTGAATCCAGAAAATTAACCCTCATACCTCTTTCTTCTTTAAAGACAAATTTGATACAAGTATTATTTTTCAATGACACTTATATCTTTATGCCTCTATTTGGCATATACCATGGTAGTTAGTGTGGTCACCTTTGTTTGGAATATCTTAAAGAGTCTGAAGATTATCAAGAATATTGTAGCATGTGTGTGTCTTCATTAAACCCTCTATGATAATTTATTCCTTAAATATATGCTGTTTAATTTCGATTACATCATATATTCCAAAATATTATCCTAAAATCCTTTTCAACATATGCAAAATTCCCTTTATAAATTTATGTTTATTAATTTCCTGTAGCTTACTCTTTTATTTCACCAAGACTATACATGCATACTTTTCTAAATTTTGGTAGACTTATATTTTTCACATCTTGACCATCTTTAAACAAACTGGGGGTATGGCTAGGTATCCACCTCAACTAGGAACAAGACCATGTCACCTTAAAACCTTATTGATAAACACATATTCTCTGGTAGTCACTTTAAAATGGTCTTTCAAACTGCTTAATTCAACACTTAGTGAATTTTATCAAGCCCTAGTCATTACTGTGTTGGGAGGCATTTTGGCAGACTCATATCTCACGCGTGTGAATACCCAAAGGGAAACTGAGATCATGAGTGGATTCCTAGATAATCAAAGAATGGAACCATAACATATGATGAATTTATTAGTTAAAGAGCTCACTCTGGCATGCATTTCCAAGTGGGCTCTCAACCTCCTATTTTCAACACTCAGTCAATTTTTCATATTTTTGGATATGCAAGCTAATGTTTTTACCTATTTTAGCAAGATGATATTTTTATCATGTGGTCACCATAATAAAAAATAATAATGTGGATGGATAGACAGTTCATTAAATAACATGTCTATACCTTCTGATGAATTTAGCATCACTCAGATAGCATTTGGCGGGCATTTCCAAATGCCTCTTCAACCTTGTGATTTAACACTTGGTTAATTTCTTTAAACCCTATGTCTCAAAGGTGATTTAAATTTTTCATCAAACTTGGAGTGTAAGACATATAATTAAGTTAGGACAACCATATGAATCCATTAAACCAGTTTCATTCTCTGGAACTACATTCTCTCTCCTCGGCGGGCATTTTACTGAAGTATGATGTAAAAGCTGATTAAGACCCTGTTTTAGCAGATCCATAATTCCCACCTCAGGTACTTTCTAGTCAAAGTAAGAACATGGTCAGGTAGAAAACATAGCCACCTACATGATTCCCATATTGTGTGGGTACTTCTTTCAACCCACAAATTTTGGTGAGCATTCTCCTAGAGAAACCTGTCTAATTTGACCAAAAAGAACTTCTTTTGGGAGGCATGTATCTTCTTCCTTAAAGAGTTGTTCTAAGAACTGGTGCCCTGGTCTGATAGATACTTCAAACAACTATGGGATGACAAGCCATGGTGGGAATTTTCTCCTTCTTATGAAATATGGTGGGAATTTTCATAAGACTACTGCTTTAGGACAATTTTTCGCCTCTTAGTCATTTTCCAACTTTATCATACATGCCTATTCCCATCAAAAGTTCTTTTTCCATTATTGAACATATCTAGGATATGTTTGTCCACAATCATCAGTTCACCAAATGTCACCAATTCTCAAGGCTACCTATAATTGGTCTAAATTTGGTGTCATTTCACAATGTTTTACTATTTAAAAAAAATCAGGAACATAGTGAGAGGAGTACCTTACACGAGGAAACTTGCATATCAAACCACTATGGAAGAGGGAGTGTTAGACTAAATTCATCGATTTTTGGTGGAAAATCCATGAATGAAGCTATATGAACACTGCCCATTCCAAATTGAATCCCCAACATGATCTATATGAGAGGGATCCCATACCTCTTTGCATGCAATAACTAGTCAAGTGGCACAAGAAACACACTTCTATATCCGTGTTGTGAACAAATTCCAAAACAAATCAAATCATGTCTTAAACTTAAAAATAATTCAAATATAAATAACTCTATAATAAATTACACCTTTGAGAGAAAAATAGATTTTGGTAAAGTTTTTGGGAAGAAAAAACTTTTGATATTAAAACATTACAAGTAAATATATTTGCACGCTAAATTATATCCGCTTGGTAGCTTATATTCTTGTTTTATCAAGTGTAGGTACCACCAAATAGGTATCTATCAGATCTAGATTCCTCGAGTGATGGTGAAGATATACTAGGAGATGTTGAAAGTGATACATGTTGTACTAGATCTACTGGTTCTATATCAAATAGATTTGAAAAGGTAAGGAAAATATTTCATAGACGCATGCAATATTTTATTGCCAGTGGAGGGTCATGTAATTATGATGCTGAGAGAATAGGTGACATTGAGTTTCCCTTGAGGTATAGACATCTAGTGCAACGATGGGTACCTAATAAGATACCTCAAGTGGACACAGATTTCTTCATCCAGTGGGAGGATGTTTCACATTGCTCCTTCATCCTTACATGGATTGGGGCTATTTTCCATGGATGGCACAAAGTTTGGCTATGACACTATAACTGAATTGATGGAGTATGTCGGACCATTATAAATATTCAATAACTGGTTGGTCTTGGTCCAATATAATCGAAGTATGAGGAGATACGGAGTTGCTGCAAATTATATACAACTAGCAGAACACAATAAAAACAAAGTGGTGACTATGTATATTAATGGGAGACCAAAATCGTCTGGAAATGTTGTTGGATTTGTATACACGACCAGTGACAGCAACTAAGCAACCGAATTGCGAATTTGAGGGATGTGAAGAACATCGTATATTTGTATGTGCAACAAAAACAATACTTCCAAGTGAAGAATTGTTGATCGATTACAACTTAAATTGAATAGATGTGGCTTCCATGGTACAGGGTAACCATGGAAGGTCACACGCTATGCCTCATCAGGTAAATTTTAAATATAGTAACTAAATATGACTACAATAACTAAATGTTTTGATTTTTTTTGTTAAAATTCCATTTCCACTATTGACATTCACTTTTTTCATGCATATTATGAATATTTCCATGTGATAACATGCTTATTACACTGTTATGCTTATCTCATTTTTTTTATGTTACAATTATTGACTCAACTTTTATCGATTGCTTTATTTTGTCAAGGTTGTAGCAGTGGAAAGACACATGCTGCTTCCGTAGTCTAGGGTGACCATGGAAGGCCACAATCTATGCCTCATAAGATAAATGTTAAATATAGTAAATAAATATGACATCAATAACAAAATGTTTTGATTTTTCTTCAGTTAACATTCAATTTTCACTATTACCATTCTCTTTTGTCATGCTTATTGTGAATATTTCCATATGATAACATGCTTATTACATTGTAGCAAGGGTCTACTCATCCCCATGGAGCAGAACATGTATCTCCTCCTTCGGAGGTAAAAGTAAATATTATTGCAGTATCTCATTTTTGTTTATGTTACAATTATTGAATCAACTAAATATAGTAACTAAGTATGGCTACAATAACTAGAAACTCCAACCCCAGAACATTTCCATGTGACAACATGCTTATTACACTGTGGCAGGGGTCTACCCATGGTCATCATGCAACATAACACGTGTCCTCTACTTCCATGGTCTAGGGTGACCATGGAAGGTCATACTCTGTTCCCCATCATGCAAGTGTTAAATATAATAACCAAATGTTGATATTTTTCTGTTAACATTCAATTTCCACTGTTACCATTCGATTTTTTCATGCTTATTGTAAATATTTCCATATGATAACATGCCTATTACACTGTGGCAAGGGTATACTCATCGCCATGGAGCAGAACATGTATCTTCTCCATTGGAGGTAAAAGTAAATATTATTGCAATATCTCATTTTTGTTGATGTTACAATTATTGACTCAACTAAATATAACAACTAAATGTGACTACAATAACCAGAAACTCCAACCCCAAAACATTTCCATGTGACAACATGCTTATTACACTGTGGCAGGGGTCTCATGCCCATGTTCATCATGGAACAGAATGTGTGTCCTCTACTTCCGAGGTAAAAATAAATATTATTGCAATATCTCATTTTTTATTATGTTACAATTATTTTCATAACGTTTATTTATTGATTTATTGTGTCAAGGTGGCACCAGTGGAAAGACACCTACTATTTTCATCGTCCAAGGTGACCGTGGAAGGTCACGCTTTGTGCCCCGTCAGGTAAGTGTTAAATATAATAACTAAATGTTTCAATTTTTTCTGTTAGGATTCGATTTCCACTATTGAAATTCACATTTTTCTGTGCTTATTGTGAATTATTGATTGACTTATTATGTCAGGGTGGGGACCGTGGAAAGGCACCTGCTGCTTCCACGGTCTAAGGTGACTATGGACAATCACCCACTAGAAGTAGATCAGTAGGGGGTGACCATGGGAAGTTATCGGCCACAACACCGCATGAGGTAAGTGTTAGTTCTTAATAGTAACTAAATTTCATTACAATAACAATGTTTGAATGATGTTAAAAATATTTTTCTTAATTTTATTGTTTGATGAATTTAGTCCAGTACACTTCATCTGGGTGATGAGGAGCTTGAGGATGAAATTTACTACTCCATAGATACTATGGATACTATAAAGAAGGCCCTAAAAAAGGAAAACATAGAGATGATCTGTTTGGCTTGCATAAGGCCTATGACATAGGAGATCAGGGCAAGGATTGAAGAGCTGAAAGAACAAATAAAATATTATGGGGTAAGTGGCATCTTCACATTTTTTTTTAAGCTATGACATGATTTCATATCTTATATTATGTTTTGTATTTTTCCAACTGATCTGATAAAGTAAAGTTTTTTTGTTTGTAGGAGTTTTTACAACCCGTGACTAGAGAAATTGTTGAGACAGGTATAGGTAGCAGTCATGCACCAATGCAACAACAATGGTAACAAAGCAATGTACCAATGAGTCTTTGAAACTCCTCCAGTTGGTCACGAATACATTGATGAGGGCACCAATTTTGATCAGCATGACATTTCAGAGCATGATGAGGTGGAGCCTAGGACTCCACATGACTCTGGAGATGGACCTACTGTAGATGACTAGGAAACATTTCCTGGAGCAGCACGAGTTAAAAGCAACAAATCACTAGATCTAACCTTTCTGGTGGATGACGCTTGTGTTCCGATCAATATTCAAAAGATTGTGAGTGTTTATTAATTAATTTATTCATTTTAATCATGAAATTGAAATGAAGATACGCTGAAATTATTATAAATTAATGGATTACACGTTTCTGTAGGAAATAATGTTTTCTACAGGAATTTGAATGACCAAACATTGGAGCTGTTTGGCCCCAAAATTTGCACATGGTTGAATAGAAAAGATAGCACAAAGAGATATGTATTGATAAACCACATGGTAAACTTGTTCAGCAATACATTCAACAAGAAAGTAGTTGCAAAGTTAGTCGATGAGAATTTAGAATATACCAGGGCCCAATATAGGGATAAATTGTAGCTTGCCCTCAAGCATGAGCACCCTCCCATGGTTCTGGAGAAAGAGTGGAAGGAAATCATAGAGGACACAAAGGAGAACTTGCTAAAAAGACAAGGAAAACAACCATGGCCTAGAAAATAAAGGTACACCACATATCATCTTTTTAGTGAAATATGCTCATTTTTTTTCTTTTTTGTTTTAAGCAAGAATTCTAATATCTAACGTTTTTCAAAATTTTCATATATAGGATACCAGACACATCCAAAGCAACCAAGGCTAGAGTGGAAAAGCACAGGAAACATAAACTGGGCCACGGTGGCCATAGAAAACTAAGAGCCCGAATTGTAAGAATTAAATGATTAACTGTGGGGAATATTTATTTCAAAGTAGCGAACAAATATCTATTTTTGATAGAGGGAATTTTATATGTGCTATGCATTGCAGGGCAATACGTTCCAAGATGTTTCCATTGAGAAAGATCTAAAGCTTGGTTTCAAGTATGGTTTTAAAAGTGGCATTGAATATTGGAAAATCTTGGGGAAAACTCCAATCTCTCCAATGATGCAGATGCAGATAAATAAAATGGATAAGGAGATCATTGTAGTATACTATTAAAGTCTATTCAGTTTTTATTATATCACCCATAACTAAATATTTATGTTTTCTTTTAAGAAATGGTGCAACCACAGCACTGAATCCAGTGGTACTCCGCATGTACCAGTTGATGTTGGGGTGTGCATGTCCCATGATAATGGGGAGCAGAGTGGCCATTCTGGTATATGTGCTTTGGAAATAGAAATATCTACTTTGATTATAGATATTTATTTCTTGATGTATACTTTTAAATTTGATTCTTTCAATTGAAGACCGTGAAGCTCAAGAGGGTGAACCACAAGAGGAATTAGCAAGTAGAGAAACAATTAAGACACCAGCTATCACATCTACATAGACATGTAAAGAGAAATATTGTAATTTTAATCAAAATGATGAACTATTAATTTCAATAATATTTCAACATATCGATATGCCCATATTCGTTGTTGCACTTTATGCCCCTTCAGAACTTCCTCCACGCCCTAGTCAACGACGTACAATAAGAATGATACACGAGGGCATGGAAACACAAACACTAGTAGGACATGGATTTGTAGATAATCCACCAAATGATGATGATAATATCCTAATTAATGTCGGTTATTTCAATGCAAAAAAACAGAAATCAAAGAAAAAGTAGATGTATAAATTCATGACTTGTATTTGGATGTATATCGATGTTGTTAGTCTAAAACAATGTTTATCTGAATTACCTCATTATGCTTTAATGTTTTTATGTTTATATGTTTTTATGAATAGCCTAGTTATGCATGAATGTTCAAATGTTTTTTATGTAAACAACATCATTTATTGGGTATGGGGAATTGAGAGCAATGTGAGGTGGGGGAGGGGCCATATGAGCTTCCACCTTCACGTGGTTGGCCTTGTTCAGTAGGGAATATAAAATTGTTCTCAAAACAGAGAGGAGTTCAATAAGGCATAAATACTCTTTTATTACTATGTATTAAAGATGGTTGTAAATTTTCAAATGCATGTCTATTTCTTAAAAAAATGTAAATATATTTAACATTTCACGGTTCATTGATTTCTACATGAATTTGTAGTAGGATTTAAATGACTGTTTATTTGCTTATATATTATTTACTCATATAAAAATTATGTCTTTAATGATTTATGCAGGTCTTGATGATGTAAATGCATCCCGTGGACAACTCTTATCAAGTTGTATGGTCGAATGTATATGGAAAAAGGACAATGATAAGGTAAGGGTTTTTACGTGTTCTTGATCCTTAATGTTTTTTTCTTTATCCTTAAATTCTATTTCATTATATGAAGATACAAGAGATACAACAAATAGTAAATAATTACTTTTAGACTATCATCCAAACTAGGAGACAACCTTCTACATAAAACACAAATGCTTCTTACCAACGTAGAAAATTAGAAGAAAAATCACGTAGAAGAAATTAGGCTTTTTTCGGCCCTTCTTCCTATAATTTCGACACGATGAAACCCTAGGTTAAGAAATTTTAATTTTTCAAACCCTAATTGTTCATCTATCTTTCAAAACTAAATTTTCTGATTTGTATACTTGTAATACTTAGGTTATTTTTGTTTCTCTTAGGTTTCAAACTTAATTTTTATGTGTTTTTGCAACTTTTATTTTATCAAAAAAGAAAGCCCTAAAAAAAGAATTTCCGTGTATAACCCTAAAAATGCAGACATGTTGCTTCCACAATCTGAGCCCTCTCCTTTATCAAACACAGGTCTGCAATATGTATTGTAGTCCTCATATTCCCTTGCTGCTTTCTCTATACACTCAAAACATAAAACAAGTTAATATTTCAAGCTATTTATATGGTGGTGTATTTTGTATAAATATATCTTATTGATTTGATTAGTTTTCTGCCCTATTCGCATTAGTTTTCTGGGTAAATATAAGTCTGATTTTTGTTGAGATCTGGAACCTTACATCTTTGAATGCACACTAATATAATTCTGACATTATTTTACTGAGTATTGTTTTGGATTTTCTTAGTACTAATTATTGCTATTGAGAGCTGGGTGATGGTAAGGGACTTGATGATTTTATATTTCAGAGCTTGTGTATTGGATCAAGTGAATGATAATAACATTATGGTTAGCTTGGCACTAAATTTTCTATAAGTTAGTAATTTATATCTATGCTATCACATACATAAATCTAGAAATCATATGCTAAATGGCACTTTAAATGATTAACCCTGGTTATTGGTTGCACTATTTTACACGTTCTGATTACTGTTATGATAAATTTTCAGTTTTTGCATGGAACATATGTGGACCATAAATTCATATATCTAGATATTCAAAGGTAGCAGATAAAGTGATGTTATTACATGAGGAGTGTCTCCAAGGAAATTATTATATGGTTTCTAAATTATAAATTGCATGCTCAACTATGCAACCTACTTCTCAGTGCCAAAAGGTAATTTATGATGATTTTTTTTGCTACATGAGATCAATCCTAGTAATAGAATAGAAATAAGTTGTCAATTATTTGTTGATTAACATGTCTCTTTCCTATCATGTGCTTAGGGGACTGTTTTTATCTTATGGGCATATTTGATACTAACACAACCAATTTTGACCATGCTTGAGGTAGTTGCATAATAAGGATAAAATTTTCATATTCACCTCTTCTAATAATGAGCAACATTGAAACAACTTACCACTAGCTGGCACTACAAATATCCTACACAGATTTTCCAGGTGAATAACTACTCTTTTTCGCTAGGGGTGAGCTATTTTTTTATTTTTCAATAAAGTTGAATTCATTTCACCGTATTTTTTTTGTAGTATGATGAATTATCACTAGTACCTCCTCACACGTAGTAGATCAAGTGATGATATTTTACAAGGAGTGTCTCAAAGGAAATTTTGATCTAGTTTCTAAACTACAAATTGCATGCTCAACTTTGCAACCTGCTTCCGATCAATGCCAAAAGGTTATCTATGATGAATTTTTTGTATGCATAGTAAAAGAATAGAAATAAGTTGTCAATTTTTTGTTGATTAACATGTCTCTTTCCTATCATGTGCTCAAGGGACTTTTTTTCTTCTTTCGAGCATATTTGGTACTAACTTTAACCAATTTTGGCAATGCTTGAGGTGGTTGCATAAGAAGGATCAGTTTTTCATTTTCATCTCTTCCAAAAATTTTGGGCTTGACCTTCTCTGGCTTCATTTACACCTGTGGGTTTCCTCAGTCTTCAAAGCTCGGGCTCTCTTCATCTTCAGAACATGGGCTTCCTTCACTTCTGACTTGTGGGATTCTTTAAGCTTCTGCGGGTATCTACAGGCCTCTGCGGGCTTCTTCCAAGTTCTGTGGGCATCCTTCCAAGCCCTTTTGGGCTCTTTAAGCACTAGTGGGCTTAACCTGATTTCGGATCACAATAAGTTGATCTGAGCCCAATGGTGCCTACGTCTTTTATCAATGGTATTTTTATAGATGTACCCCCTACCTTATCTTAGAAATCATTTCTCAGTGGTACCTAGAATATCATTGAATTAATGTTTATACGATCCCTGTGGTGGTTACAACGTATTTTATCGATGGTATTTTATAGATGTACCCTCCTAGCTTGTCATGGAATCCACTCTAAGAGGTGCCACTTTAGCCTCTAATTATGTATTTTAGCCAATTATTATGAATTTATGAATCCTAATCGGAAAAAAGTTTTGGAGGCAATAATTAGGATGCTTAGGGGCACTTTGGGTACTTTTGGGCACCTTTTAAATCATTATGCCTTATTTTTTAGAGTCAATTAACACTTTTTGACCTCCCCCCTGAACTTCCCATTTATTTTATTTCCTTTTACTTCAATATTTTTTTCCCCATATCTTACTTTCCTCGTATATTTCTTTTCTATAAATCACCTTTCCTGTGTTGTATTTTATCCATTTCTTTGTCTTTAAAATATAGTATGTATTTGTTCACAAGAACTTATTGAAGATCCAAAACCGTGGAAAGGAAGGTGCCTTTCCACGGTTTTTAAAATTTGTTTTAAAACATCCAGGTTTTGTCTCAATATTGACCAACTTTCGTCGTGGGTACTGCAAAACCGTTGAAACCTGAGGTGGATTTTCAGGAATACCGTCGCTCTAGAGACATAGTTTCATGGAACAATTATTGTTCATCTTGCAGATTTCATCGAAAATGTTTGGTTTTCCATGGTTTTGTGTGGAAGAAATTTATGTTCAAATTCCAGAATCCGTCTATAGAGTGACCAACTTTTGTCAAATAGGTTCCACGGTTTTAAGTGGAAACTAAATTTTGTCTAGCAGGTTTTGGCCATATTTTCGTCATTCTAGAGATGACAAATTGGTTGATAAAGCGATGAAAGCATGGAAGAATTTTATGTTCAAATTCAAGAATTTGTCAATAGAGATACAAATGATCGTCAAACGTTTTCCATGGTTTTTCATGGAAACTAGATTTTGTGTAGCAGTTTTTGGCCATATTTTTCTCGTTATAGGGACGAAAACTATGTCGATAGAGTGACGAAACGTAGAAAATGAATTCTAAGAAATAAATTCGAAGGCCACCATATAGAAGACACATGGCATCCATTTTTCATCTATATATCAACGAATTATAACGTTCTTTGATATATGCACGCAATAAGTGCCATGAAACATCGCAACCATTATTGTCGTAAGTGAGACGACAAAACGTGGGAATAGCAATGAAAAACTGTCGCAATTTTGATATTATGTATTAGTGATTGGGATCTGACTCAGTAGCCATGGTAAACCTGTAGATACCTTTCGATCTCAACAATATCTCCATCTCAGGTTTCCATTCGAATAAATTGAATGGAGTCAAGATGATCTTTTGAGATTGGTCCATATCTCAGCTCCTGTGCCCTTCAGTCAACAGAATTCTCTCCAAGTCAGTGATGTCAAACCTGCAATAAAAATTTGGAAGGAGATAAATAGATCTACAAAGGCTCTAATAACATTTGTAAATTGAACCCAAGAGATAGATCAATTACACTCACAAAATTGCTAATCAAACATGCAAAATTCACACAAAAGGAGACTGAAATTGGAGCATAAATTAATCCTTTATTGAATAAGTGTACATTAGCCAACCATATGAAGTAATAGGCTACTCAAATATATAATTACATGATATATTTAAAGGTACTACGTTCCTATTCGAATTGGTGAAAAAGCAGGCTTACTAAATCAAGTCAAATCTCCCATAGGTGCAAAAAGGACTTTCCAAATCCATGAAGATCCTCACCAATTAGCTAAAGCAAGTGGAAAAGCTAATATGTGGTGGAAATACAACTCATTCATGATTTTGTATGGAGAAAAGGATGGAGGATGATGTGGTAAAAAAACAATGCAATTTCCCCTAGACTAGCTTTTCCTTTATTCCTTAAAACACCTGTAAAGCAAGGCAGCTTTCAGAAAAAGCAGAAGTCAACTAGCATAGAGAGGGAGTCTAGGATTCTAGGAATAAGACAAAAATGATTTAATTAATGTCAAATATGGGTAAATATGGGTTGATTATTATAACACTCTATTGGGGAAGAGTTTTAGCTAATCTGATCTTCCTTAGTCTTTTCAAAACACTTGTCTGAAATCCAAGCTCCCGTTCTTTATCAATTCAATCAGATCCACTAGTTGATCTAGTGGTTATTGGTTTGGTATCTTCAGATCTATTCAGATTTGAGTTTTTTGACTTTCTGTGCTATTAAATACTGTTAATTTATGATTTTTATGCTAGATGCACAATGATTTGACTTTCCTTTATCCCCATATTTTTTTTTTTGGACATCTACAGGGAACCGCATATGAACAATAGGAAATAAGTGGTGCCACCACCTGAACACAGTCAGCAAGGAGCAGTGTCACCGCCTGTGAGCAGAAATCAAGAAGCGGTGCTCAAGCAGAATTGTTGTATCAGTGACCCTCTGGAAGCGGTGCCAGGTAGGACTTTCTAGAGTTATTTTTTCAAGGTTTTTTGCAAAAAAATTGGTTGAGTTGCTTTCAGTTCTAAGTGCCTGGGTTTCTATTAAAGAGATCCAAGTGCTTGAATGTTAAATTTGATTTGGTAAAAGGATTGTTTTGTTTGAAATCAAAGAGTTAGGATAGATCCATCTTTTCATTGGATTGTATGCTTGGTTTTGAATTTTTTGAACGAAGTGTTGTTTGAGAGCTTAGAATTAGTTAGATCTCAGTCTTATTGTTAGATAAATCCTAAAAGAAATACTTGCTTAATTGATAAGCTTGTTAAATTTTTCATTAAAATTTTGTGAAGGACTTCTTTTTGTTTTGAAAAAAGAATTTTTTTTGTTGAGAATTATTCATATCTATTGTCGGAAAATTAATTATGGGACCTCTGATTAGCCTCATCAGATTTCAGATCTCCATCTTTCTTCTCTTTCTTTTACATTTTGATCTCATCAAAAGAAAAATATTAGTAGCTTTAAGTTATATCTTTCTAGTTTTAAGAAAAAAATTGAAAAAATGATTTTTATGCCTTTGAATGGGATTTGTCTTTCTTCTTAGAAAAATAGGTCGTACCCTATTTTGTTTGCTTTCAAAATCAGTTTGAAGTTTGTTGCTTGTTCTCTTTCTCGGAAAAAGTTTGGTTTAGTGTAGTTGTTTGGGAAACTTTTTGGTTTCAAAATGAAAATTGAAAACAAAAATTCTCTCTCTTTCCCATAGGTAGGCATGTCTTGAAAAGTAAAGTGAAATTATCTACATTTCATATTTTCATGGCTTTACATTTCTGTCAAAATTTCATTCATTCTCCTAACTGCTCAAGATAAAATTAATGGTAGTTATAGGTATAAAATTCTATATAAATTTGAGTAATAAGTTAGTGACATGTTCGGGTGTCGTAAAACGTAGGAGCTGTTGTTACTCTCCTGCACTGCAACCTGGGACTCGTGTGGTTCTTCCACATACCGTCAGTATATTGAATGACCTTTCATGTACCCTTGAGTTATATAAAAAGGTACTTCACGTACTCAATTGTATATCAAAAGGCCCCTTGTGGACGCTTGTGCATTAGACAACACTACTACCGATTTGAGCTCCCACGTATCTTGTGTATATCAGGAGACCCCACTAGGATTACTTGTCAACCTGAGAAAAACCCTTTGGCCATCGTTTTTGGAGCAATACACTGAGAACAGTAGTTGAGGAGGCTACTACACATGTATGTTGAGTATATCGCAAGTTGCACCTACTTTCCAATCCTGGTGAGAGACCGACTATTTTGAGCTCATCCTATCACTTAAGTTTGCTTATGGCATGTAGCTTGAGTTGGAGAAGACTTTGTGTGATTTTTCTTATTTTTGAAATCCTAGGATAGGTTAGTGACTTTTCCAATTTGGCTGAATTTTAGTTGAGACGATCCAAAAGGAACCAGGGCTTGCCACTCAACTTTCCAACTACAATGGGGAAAGGCCCAATGGAAGCCACAGACCAAGGAGATGCAACTACCTCCCGCATGGGATGAAATCCAGTTGTAGAAAGTGGAGATCAATTCACTAATTACTTTTCTCCCTTGGTCCAATAGTCTCTTGTGGCTAAAACTTCCTTTCATTCATGAATGGAAGGTCGAGCTGATGATGTTGGTGTATCTAAGTATGGCCTTGATGCTCCTTTTTGGAGAACCTCTATGGGTCAGGCCATTTCTAAGTTTGGAGCCATTAGACCCCCTTTTGAAAATCCTCCTCTGAATGAGGAGTCATATAGGAGAAATCAAGAGTCACTTAGTCATTCTCGTAATTTTCAAGAGTGGATGGACAGGGTTTTGGCTACCCCTATACCTCATAAGAAACTATGTCGGCTCTTTTATGCCATTTGATGGACCCATGGCCTGATGGATATAGTCCTCTTTCTGATGATGCTCCACCTCGTGGTTTGTCTCCTCGTAATCTAGGTCAAACCTCCAACACTACAGTTTTAAATTCTAGAGCAGTTGCTAGTCCTCCCACACCCTCTATATCTAGGGGGGAATCCTCAGCTCAAGTAGTGTCTGCACCTTCTAACGTTGTGGGGAAACCCCCGACGTGACCTACGTTATCAATTAGTGGAGTTGTTACTAGTACTAGGTAGACCTCTACTATAGGGAAATCTATAGTGTATGTTCCTCCTACTCATACCAATATGGTAAATCCTCCACTGAGTTCAGACCAACCCTTAGGGGTACAAAATGTAGTTAACCAACCTTCTTTGGGTTATGGTTACTCAGCAAATCAATTACTTGTATTAAACACAAATTATCAACCTACATCTACAGGTACTATGTATTATGGAAACCCTTACCCAAGAAATACCTTTACACCTTGGGGAAAACCTAATTGATCCTACATGTTGGTAATGGGGAGAATTCCTATTCTTCCTGCTAGAGGTGCCTAAGGGATGCCTTTTGGTGGCCTTACCTTTGGTGGTCCATCAAGAGGGGGCCGACTTGGTGGAGAACCACTTCCCATAGGACCACCACCTTCAGGAGGACCACCTTTTGGGGGTCCACCACCTGGAGGATCACCTTCTGGGGGTCCACCACCCAGAGGACCACCTTCTAGAGGTCTACTTCCTGGAGGACCACCACCTAACAAAACACCTCTTGGGGGCCCACCTCTTGGGGGGCCACCTCTTGGGGGGCCACCTCTTGCATGACCACCTCCTTCAGGTGGATCTTTGAGAGGTTCATCATCTAATTAACCAAATCAAAATCTAGTTGTTGAGGCCTGGAAATTCATAGGAAAAAACAGTAAGGGATTATCCCTAGACAATGTTCCCAAATAGCCCGTGACTGTTTGGTGTAAGGAATCCGTTCGGTTTGCGGTTCGGATACCATAGGTCAGGTAACAAAAATAAAAGGTTTTACCGACTGCGGCCTGGTCCACCGTGTATATTTTTGTGTTTTTAGTTTTAGTATGACATGCAAGTACCTATCTAAAATGCATATTGATTAAGAATGCAAGGAGCGATCAAAATGTGATGCGCAGGTTCTTACCTCTTGTCTTAAACTCTCTTGCATCTAAATCACACACAACAATAAATTAAAACTAACTACCTAACCTATCCCTAGGGAGCAAAATTGTCATTCATTAATGAGTAATGTATTTTGTACATGCATTATGAAAAAATCACAGATAGCTGATACTTCTTTCAAAACACATGAACATTAAGATATTTGAACAACCAAATAGCCAATTGTTTATGAACAACATTCATTACTCATAGTGGAAATTTTCATAAAATAAACCGGAGAAAATTCATACAAGAACATAGGTTCAAAGAGTTAGAATGATCTCACAGTTAATGGACACAAAGCTAAAAATGAAATAGATCCTCTTCAACAAATCCATATCACAACATTTGAACATTCCACCAAGCTTTCTCCAACAGGCAAATTGTAATTATCTATTGCAAAAGGAAATAGTTCTTCTTACAATATGTCCTCACAAATATCATTGGGGAAAAGTAATTTCTTCTATCTCACTCTCTTGTACTTATACTACCAGCAAAACTCTTGGACTGCCCCTCGGTGACCTTTGGGCTCCCCCAACCATTTAATCCCACAATTTTGTCCTTTTGTGAGTGCTCATGATTCATACAAATATTACATTTCAGATTTAAAAAACACTTTTATGAAAAAAAGGGACCAACTTGGTAACTGACAAGCTTTCCCAAGCTTGGGCCTCTGCTTCTGTTGATTATGCTCAGTAATCCATTGGTCCCTTGTTGGATCCTAACTTTCTTCTTCTTTTCTCTGCTTCTGCTTCTTCATTTCTCAACCACTCCCTTCCTTGTTGCCTCCCTTCTGCTTGGTCTTTTAAACACATCTTACTCACAGTAATCATCCTGTGACGAAAACAACAAATTTTATACCATTTATGGTTTACTAAAGTAACATGAATTGTATCAATACATGCATTCGGAAAAATGAATTCAAAACAATGTTAATGCGTGAAAAGAAAACATGATAATGCAACGAAAATCCTGACAATTGGGTCTGAAAACCCTCTAAACCCACTTCCCATCTAAAACCACGATCCCGAAAGAACAACTCTTTATCTCAATCCCGGCCGCATTTGGACCAAATCAACATCCTCCGCCGAAAGCATGAAAGACGACAAAGTAACCACCACCAAAAAACACAGTGAAAGCATACAAGAAAGGTGGGAAAAAACCCTCACTAGTAGGAAGAATACTAAGCATCAGGCAAATAATTCATTAAGCCACCACAACAGCGAAAACCATACAAACCATGGCTTCCGCGATCAACATAAAATATCAGCGAGGGAAAAAACTCATATGATGGATGGTTAGTCTGTTCCAAAGCCACCGTTGCAGAAGACAATCAGACTACGGATTTCGATCAAAATCATAAAACTTTTCGATAGCGAAGAGAAAAACAATAAGACACAGAATCGGCGAGGATAAGCCCTAATCCATTGGCAAGCAGAACAATTATACGTCGGATGGTTAGTATACCGAGGATCCGTAACAGTGGACGACATAAGGATTATGTCTTTCGATTCAAGTTATAAACCGTTCTAAGAGCGAAAAGCAAAAAATGTCGCAAAGTTAAAAACCTCAACATCGGAAAAGAAAAGAGCTAACCGTTGGAACATTCAGCGTTTAGCTTCTGCAATGGTGGTTGTGTAGAGAACTACGGCTCCGTTTTACTGTCCAAAAACTTTCGACAGCAAAAATTTATCGAAAAACAAATTATTAAGTGTTTAAAAGATTTAGGCCGGGGAGTGATGAAATCAGTTCGTTTAACCTCTGAAACAATGACAGCAAAGAGAAACAAGATCCAATTTGAACTTAAATAGACTTCTGATAGCGATGAAGGAAAAGACATAATTTTCCAAAAAGACAAAGACATCATTTTTAGGTTGAACTTTAAACTCCACAACCAAAGCATTTGTGACACAACAATTTTTCGAAAGGAATGAAAACAATTGACCTCAAAACAATCCAAACTGTAGCAGAGGCAAGAACAAAACAGAGTTCATGAGTCCACACACTCCCAGGCAAGATAAAATAAAAGGATGGTCCAAAATTTCAAAAATTTGGGAAAACAATTGCAGCTGCAACAATTGGCGACTACCTGGTGAACCTAGATCTCTGGACAATTTCTTCCTTAAGTAACAGATTGTTTGACAATAAAACCAACATGTTGAATTCTTCTAGAGGTCTGGATTTCCCAAATGGCAAATATATGTACTTTTAATCATTGATGATATCCCAATTTAGGAAAAAGGAAACCAAGATTTCAAACTCAAGGTAACTCTTTCAAGGCCAAGAAAATGAGTTTCATTTTTACCTCTGTCTTTGGGTAGCTTCCAGCTTGGACACCACAGGATCGTAACATATGGTAAACAGAAATATTCATTTGTTCCTCATTCCCATGCCATTTTGCACTTTTTTTTGTACTTTTGGACTTTTTTGTTCTTTATGAGTCCTCCTGCATGCCTTTCTTTCTGAATTTTTTATTCGAGATCCTCTATCCATAGTGTCCTTTTGTGTGAGAGATGCATTTGAATTTCACCTCATGGATGGAGAAGAACTTTGGTAATTTTGTACTTAAATGATTCAGTACTTTGTTTTGGTACCTATTGCTTTTATAGGATTTTTTTTTTTTACTCTTATCTGCCTTTTGGCTTTCAATTCTTGGCATGGGATCATTTATATATAATATATTGTTTACCTTGCTTCCTTTCCATGGGTATTTTGCTGTCACCCCCTAGGACATTTTACATGTGAGATGGATGGAGCCTCAAAAGAGTATTCCAGAATTTTGATCCTGAGTTATTTTACAAGGATTAGGTAGGACTTCAATGTGTTCATAGCCATTTAGGAAAATTGTTAAACTAGAAGAAATCCTTTCAGATAAAACAATAGTACACAATCTTATAATCGAAGATTTTAGTTAATACAGAATTCTGATGCTCTCCATGCAACCAAAAATTTGCCTCTTTTATTGAAATCAACCAAAATCTAACTAAGACCAACATAAATAAAATAAATCAAAAAATAAACAAACAAAGCAAATTATTTATGTACAAAACAAAAGAACAAACAAAACTCAGGAAAAATAAGGTTTGAGAACTAAACCATTTACTGGTAAGTTCTCCTCCCACCCCTATAAATCTTGCAATTTATAGGTTGAGGGGCCAAGTTTTGCCGCAATCTGGAAAGGGCCTACCCATAACTATTGAAATTTCATGTGTTTTCCTTTCTCATCATGGGGGTGGTCCCATTTGAGAACCAAATATCCCACCTCGAATTCTTTTGTTACAGCTTTGTGTTTATCAAACCATCTCTTTACTACCTCCTATTGTTGTTTAAAACATTCTCTGGACCTGGATCTAGATTCCTCTGCCTTCAAAAGATTATGTATCGTTATCTGCAAGACTTCATTGTCTGATCCTCTGGATTCCTGAGATATTATGGAAGAGGGTATCATGATATTAGGGGGTAGAATGGCCTATTTTCCATAAACAAGGGTATACAAGGACACACCTAATGAAGTCTTGGGGGTGACCCTATCAGCCCAAAGAGCATTTGGTAATGCTGAGTGCCAACTCCTCTGATTTTCTATCACCGTCTTTTTTAAAATCCTAATCAGATTCTTGTTCGTAGATTCATCCAAACCATTTCCTTGTGGATAGTAATTTGCAGAGTAATGCAACTTAATTCCTTTCTCATGAGAAAATCCAGTTAATCTAATAGAGGAAAAATAAGTAGCATTATTGAAAACTAAAGAAATTGGAACTCCAAACCTGGTCATAATATGATCTTGCAAGAAGTCCATGACCGCATCTTCATTTACTTTACGCAACAGAATGGCCTCGACCCAATGAGTGAAGTAGTCAGTTGCCGTTAGGATATATTTGTGTTGCAAGGAAGAATTTGGTTTTATCTCTCCAATGATGTCCATCCCCCACTGCTCAAAAGGTTCTATTATCATTACAGGCTTGAATGGTCCTGCTACTTTAACTTGTCTTCCACCACACCTTTGGCAGATGTTGCACTTTTTGACATGGGCATGTGCATCTTTGAACAGTGTGGGCCAATAGTATCCAACTCTAAGAATTTTATGTGCTGTTGTATCTTCGGAGAAATGTCCTCCAGCAAGCCCATCATGTAAGTCTATCATTACCTTCTTCGCATCTTCTTTCTCTAAGCATCTAAGAAGAACTCCATCATAATTCTTTCTGAATAATATTCCTTCAACAATCTAATATGAGGCTGATTTAAGATGCAGTGCTCTTCTTTGCTTAGAATTCCAATGTTCTGGTAACAATCCTTCCTGAAGGTAATGCACAAGGTCTTGATACCAAAATTCCAAAGCTGTGAAAAGAGGACATACATCCATCAAATGTAACTCAGCTTCGTTTTCCCAGCTCTTTTCTTCATTGTCTTTACTTTGAGTCATTAGTTTGCACAATCCCTGCCCTTTAACTATGGAGGCTAGCTTGAATTCAAGGTCATACTCCTATAGATTTGTTACCTAGTTGCCTCTTCTTTCTCCTAACTCTTTTTGTACGAAAAGAGACCTCACAGCTGGGTGTGGAACGATTACCTTTGTTCGGTTCTTAAGTATGTATGGCCTGAATTGTTTTACCGCTTTGAACACGGCATAAGCTTGTTTATCCATAGATAGGTAATTCAATTCAACCCCTTACAGACCGGTGCTCATAAATGATATGGGGAACTCATCTCCCCCATCTTCCTTCTGGGTAAGCACAGCTGCTAGTGAATCATCAGATGTGAAAGTGTACAAAATAAAATCTTTCTCAAAATCTGGACTTTTGAGGGAGGGTGCGTGCATAATAGCCATTTTAATTTTTCTAAATGCATTCTTCTCTACATCAGTACACTTGAATTGTACACTTTTCTTTACCATTTGCTGCAAAGGTTTAACAATTTGAGCGAAATCTGGCACAAAACTTCACACAAAATTTATTGTCCCCATAAATGATTGCATGCCCTTTTTATTATGGGGTAAGGGAATCTGTTCGATGGCTTTGATCCTTTCTAGGTCTATGGAGATCCCCTTCTTAGAAACCACGTGACCCAATAACTTACCTTCTGTAATGGAAAACACACACTTCTTGGGGTTTAGTGAGATACCATATTTTCGGCAGCGTTCAAAAATCTTCTTTAGATGAAATGCATGTTCCTCTCTTTTCTTTGAGAATATCATGATGTCATCGAGGTATACTACAACACTGCAGCCAATTAGACCATGGAAATCTATGTCCATAGCCCTTTGGAAAGTAGCTCCAGCGTTTATGAGTCCAAAGGGCATCCTTCTGTAAGAAAAAGTTCCCCACCTGGTTCTGAATCTCGTTTTAAGTCTATCTTCTTCAACTACTAATACTTGATTGTAGCCTAAGAATCCATCTAATAAAGAGAATAGTTCAAAACCCGAAACCATTTGCAATATATGTTCCATGGGTGGCACAGGATAATTGTCTTTATCTGAAGTGTGATTTAAGTTTCTGAAATCCACACATAGCCTAATTTCTCCGTATTTCTTCCTTACCGGTACCAAATTTGAAACCCATTTCGAGTGTCTAACCTTGAAGACAATTCTAGCATCCAATAGTTTCTTAACTTCATTCTGGATTAAAGGTTCTAATTTTGGATGCATTTTCCTTAAAGGTTGTTGATAAGGTTTGATTCCAGATATGATGGGGATAACATGTTGGATAATATTGGTGTCAGATCTCTTCAGATCTTCATACGTCCAGGCAAAAGCATCTTTTTATTGTTTGAAAAGACTGATAAACTTATTCCTTTCACCTGGAGAGCAACATTTTCCCAAATTCACATATTTAGGCCCAATTTCAGTCCCCAAATTAACCAACTTGAACTGTAAAGATGAGCTATGAGTCTTCACATTCAATGGTCTTCTAAATTTCTCGTTTAAATCAAACATTTTCTCTAAAGTCCTGACTCCTTTAGGAATAAAATTATCGAATTTTAGCTTGGCTTGATTTTCTTCATCATTAATAATCGCCCCTTTGAAGGTTTCGTCATTTGTCAAGCATTCTATAATTTGTTGATCATCATCAAAAACTTGTAGATTGGTAATCATATCTGGAACTGAAGGCCTGAAAAGCAATTCAACGAAGCACTGATTATTAGAGGGCACAAGCCTAGCAGCTGAGGTGGCCAACAAGTCAGCTACTGCATTCTTAAGTCTTGGAATCGATACAATGTTAAATGCATTAAAAAATTTAAGTAAATCCCATACTTCATTTTGATAAGCTTTTAAATGAGGATAAATGCAATGTATTTGATTTTGAATTTGTTTTACAATTATTTCATAATCTCCAAGCACTTTCAAATTGTTTGCCTTTAATTCAATGGATTTTCTTAGTCTCTGAACTAATGCTTCATATTCAACTGTGTTATTGGTACATTCAAACTCTAACCTACATGAAAAAAAGTGTTTGTTTTTCTTAGGGTCAATCAAGACACAGCCGGCTCCTGGCCCCTCTAAAGTTTTAGAACCATCAAAGAAAAGCATCCAAAAATCGCTAACTACTATGCGAGAATTAACATCTACATCTACAACTAAGTCTACTATTTTACAATCAATTTCATCAGCCTGTGAAAACTGAAGGAGATCAGGCTGAGCGTCTGATGTATCGTTGGCTTCTTCTGCTTGATAGTTTCCTGGTTCTAGCTCAATAAATTAATTTCCCAAAACAGAATCCACTGGTTCATTTTTACCTTCGAACTGAGTAACATTGTGTTTCATGTGTGGCTCCCTCAAAACTTTAATTTGATTTGGGCTTCCTTTATATGGTAGCCACAGATGTGACCAGTCTGAGGCAAAATATCCGTTCAGCTTTGCCGACCAATCTTTGCTCAAAACAAGTCCATAAGATTCCGGTATGTCAACCACTACAATATCAATGAATTGACATACCTTATCATTTGAAGATAAGTGAACAAGAACATCCTCCATTTCCCCAATCACCTTCACATTCATTCTATCCAACTGAACGACCCTCTAGGTAGATGGTTTAGGTTGCCCATTTATCTTTTTGTAGACCAATAGTGGCATGACATTTACTAATGCCCCCAAGTCTACTAGGCAGTTATGCACGTTGTGGTTGAAAATTTCAAAAGTATGGAGAAAAGGTGGAGTCTTGCATTTAGGCTTACCTCCCATACTTGCTTCACCAATTTCTTCTTCTTGGGGCTGATTATCAGTGGGCAGCCTCTCCTCTAATATTTCAAGTGCTTTCAATAGCTTTTCTTTTTGCTGCGGCATATTGCACATTTCAAATAATGAGATGTTTGCCCTTACCTTTTTTATATCCTCCACTATGTCATAATCCATCTTATGTTTCATGAGATTCGGTTTAACATTATTTATCTTTTCTTCATTGGGCATAGTAGGCATGTTGATTTGTCTAGGATTTTGACTGGTGATGGTAAATTCTGGAATTTTATTAGCTGAGAAGTTGTTTTGAAATTTCTTAACATTCTTTTGAAGTCTCTTAATCTTCAGGAGCATAAGACTGCTTTCCTTAATCAGCCCCTGGCTTCTTGTCATTACATTTGTTTCTAGGAATTCCTTGTGTCTCAGATCCTTTTCTTCCCCAGCATCAAACAACGATACACAGTCCCATAAAACCATGGCCTCATCCTCATGTTTTTCTGTTGATTTATTATTGTATTTCCCTTCCTCATCATTGTCCTTGGTTAATTTGGAATCCAACAGCTAATTCATAACCAACATCATTGAATTTATCTGTTGAGGACAATTCTTTTCAGAATGGGGTTGTTGGTGGAAAGTGCAAAAGTTATCCATTCCTACCTCCATTAAATTCATAGATGCAGGGTTGTACAGAGGGGTTTGGGATTGATTGTTATCTTCCCTTTTCTTGTAATAAGGCTTATATAACTTTTGGGATTTCTTTTCCTTTTCCAAGTCTATGATTCTGTTAAAGAGATTCTGCATCATCTTTGCCATTCCTTCGAAATCTGGTGATTGCTCCTCTTTAGGCTTAGTAAATAACAAAGCTTTCCTCCCAAAAAAAAATTCTCCTGACCGTTCAAGATAATCTTCGATGCTTTTTTTTTCAGCCTCTACTCTCTCTACTTCTTCATAAGTCTCTGCTAGCGTAGGTTTGGCTTTCATCTTGGCAAACATGGCCAACTTGGGTCCTAGAGCTGAGGTATAATACTCAATTAGAACTTTATCTGAGGGTTTGTCAGCTTCAGAAAAATTCTTAAGATAGGCTACGAATCTTTGGGTAAAACTATGCACCTTCTCTTTTCTTTCTTTCTTTAAGGTGCACAGTCCTTTCATGAGAGTTGCATGAGTTTTTTGGGTTGCATACTTACTTCTGAAAATCCTCTTAAAGGTATCCCAATCTAGGATAGAGTTTGCAGGCAAAGCAAAGTACCATGATGCTGCTACTCTTTTAAGTGTGTGTGGAAAAAATCTACAAACTACATCTTCATGTTCCCCAGCCCTTAATCCTTCTATTTCCAAATAAAAACTTTGCAGATGGTCATCTACTAACATCTTCTCATTTGGATGAAAATTGGGCAGCATCTTTTCAAAAGCTTGAGGTAAATCATGCAAAGGAGGTGTTAGGTTTAAAAGTGATCTGGCTTTCCAAGCAGGTGGTGGATTTGGTGGGTTGGGTGGCTGATTTACATTTACGCCTACCATCAGTCTGGGTGGAGAGTGAGGCGGTGAATGAATAGGAGTATGAACAAGTGAATGGTAAGGGGTCTCTGGGCCCACTTTATTTAAAGGATGAACAACTTCCTGTAACGCTACTTCTACAAGTTATTCCAAATCTCCAACCAACACTGAGTCTTCCAATACAGGATGGTATTTCTTCTTGTATTCTCTTTTGGGTAAGTCAGGGATAATCGGTAATCCTCCAATCTTCTTCACATATTCCCTAGTGTGTCTTCTTAGATCATTAACTACTTCGTTATCGACAGAATACAAGTGCTCTTTACCCTTCTCTCCAGGAATTGGATTGGGAAACAAACTGCTTTCTGAATTGTCACCGGTGGAATAATCTCGAGAAAACGGGTTTCCTCAGCCAGCCATGCACTGGCGGCCCTCCTTCTATTGCCAAAATTGTTGAGGCCTAGAAATTTGCAGGCAACAACAGTAAGGGATTCTCCCCAGCCAACGTTCCCAACTAGCCCGTGACTGTTAGGTGTAGGGAATCTGTTCGGTTTGCGGTCTGGCTACCGTAGGTCAGGTAACAAAAGTAAAATGTTTTACCGGTTGCGGCCCGGTCCACCATGTATATTTTTGTGTTTTTAGTTTTAGTATGCCATGCAAGTGCCTATATAAAATGCAGATTGATTAAGAATGCAAGGAGCGGTCACAATGTGATACGTAGGTTCTTACCTCTCATCCTAAACTCTCTTGCATCTAAATCACACACAACAAGAAATTAAAACTAACTACCTAACCTATCCCTAGGGAGCAAAATTGTCATTCATTAATGAGTAATGTATTTTGTACATTCATTATGAAAAAATCACAGATAGATGATACTTCTTTCAAAACACATGAACATTAAGATATTTGAACAACCAGATAGCCAATTGTTTATAAACAACATTCATTACTCATAGTAGACATTTTCATAAAATAAACCAGAGAAAATTCATACAAGAACATAGGTTCAAAGAGTTAGAACGATCTCACAGTTAATGGACACAAAGCTGAAAATGAAATAGTTCCTCTTCAACAAATCCATAGCACAACATTTGAACATTCCACCAAGCTTTCTCCAATAGGCAAATTGTAATTATCTATTGCAAAAGGAAATAGTTCTTCTTACAATATGTCCCCACAAATCTCACTGGGAAAAAGTCCTTTCTTCTATCTCACTCTCCTATACTTATACTACCAGCAAAACTCTTGGACTGCCCCTCGGTGACCTTTGGGCTCCCCCAACCATTTAATCCCACAATTTTGTCCTTTTGTGAGTGCTCATAATTCATACAAATATTACATTTCAGATTTAAAAAACACTTTTATGAAAAAAAGGGACCAACTTGGTAACTGACAAGCTTTCCCAAGCCTGGGCCTTTGCTTCTGTTGATTATGCTCAGTAATCCATTGGTCCCTTGTTGGATCCTAACTTTCTTCTTCTTTTCTCTGCTTCTACTTCTTTGTTCCTCAACCACTCCCTTCCTTGTTGCCTCCCTTCTACTTGGTCTTTTAAACACATCTTACTCCCAGTAATCATCCTATCATGAAAAGAACAGATTTTATACCATTTATGGTTTACTAAAGTAACACGAATTGTATCAATACATGAATTCAGAAAAATGAATTCAAAACAATGTTAATGCATGAAAAGAAAACATTATAATGCAAAGAAAATCTTGACAGTTGGGTCTGAAAACCCTCTAAACCCGCTTCCCATCTAAAACCACGATCCCAAAAGAACAACTCTTTATCTCAATCCCAGCCGCATTTGGATGAAATCGACATCCTCCGCTGAAAGCATGAAAGACGACAAAGTAACCGCCATTGAAAAACACAGTGAAAGCATACAAGAAAGGCGGGAAAAAACCCTCACCGGTGGGAACAATACTAAGCATCAGGTAGATAATTCATTAAGTTGCCACAACGATGAAAACCATACAAACCATGGCTTCCGTGATCAACATAAAAATATCGACGAGCGGAAAAACTCATATGACGGATGGTTAGTCTATTCTGGAGCCGCTGTTGCGGAAGAAAATTAGACTGCAAATATTCTAACACCCCCCCTTAAACCT
>LPNX010783830.1:108887-129867 GCA_001517045.1 Pseudotsuga menziesii | reverse complement strand
ACTTGTTCATATCACCTTTGTTTTTCTTCTTCTGGGTATTTTTCTTGGGACCTTGTTGATCCTCTGGAGACTGCTTCTTGTCTCTTCCTTTCTCAAGTGCCTTTTTAGCTTTTTTCTTGCTTTTTGAATCCACCTTCGAATCTCCAGCAACCAGAGCTTGGTCTTTGGAAGGTTTGATGGTGCCCATCATCACCAGCTTGTCTTGTTCCTGTGTGAGAGATTCCATGAAATATGTAAGGCTAGGCATCTTCCAGGTTCAAGCTGTGAGTTTTGTGGCATAGAAGGTCGAAACAAAGACTGAGTAATCAGGCCCTAGCTTCGAGAGGATGGACAATACGAGCTGCTCATCTTTCTTTTCAATACCACACTGTTTCAGCTGCAAAACTAGTGCTTTGAACTTGGAGAAATATAGCTGCAGGGATTCAAAATTACTGGGACTCAGGGAAATCAATTCATTTTCGATTTTGTGTCCCTTCATCTCATCTGTCTTTCCAAAGAGTTCAGAAATTTTCTCCCATACTTGATCCGGTGAAGTCAATCCATCGAGATGGAAAAGGAGGTCTCGGGAAATACTGAGACATAGGAGGCCATAGGCCTCATCTCTTCGATTGTGCCATTTGATCTTCTCTGCAGCAGCATTGGGCTCTGCTTCTATAGCCATAGTCACCCTATAGAGGCATTTCTCTCTCAACAAGATCTCCATCTCTGCTTTCCATTCAAAAAAGTTGAAGGGAGTGAGGATAGTTTTCTGTGAATCCATAGCTTTAGAAAATCTGTCCCGGCTGTCAGTAGAAGGCTCCCAGTCTTGATGTCGAACCTGCAAAACAATTTTTGGAGGAGAGTAACAACCTACAATGGCTCTGATACCATGTAGAAATTCAGGCCTGCAGTAGATTAATTTCACTCACAGCAATTAACAATTGATCATGCAAATTATCAACAATGGAGACTGAATATGGAGCTGTAACACAAAATTATATTAATTGAGTGTACAATAGCCAAACCTGTAATAAAATAGGCTATTGAATATATAGAATACATGAGAAAATCGAATGCATAAGGAAGCATCCAAATCTAGCATAAAGCAGGCTTACCCAAAATAGGCAAATCCCCCATAGGTGTAAAAAGCTGATCCCAAATCTATCAAGGACCCCATGAATTAGCAAGGGCGCATGGGAAAGATAAAGAGTGGTCAAATGGCAGCTCATACATGCTTTTGCATGGAGGAAAGAGTGGAGGAGGAAGAGGCAACAAAGCTGATTCACCTCACCTAGTCTTGCTTTCCTATGTGCCTTAAAACACTGAAAAAGCAGGCAATAAAGCAGAAAAAACAGAAGGGCACCTAGGAGGCCAGGAATAAATCAAATTTGATTCCCAAGGCTTTCCCAAGCGCTCCATGAGTCAATAATGGCAAGTTTGACCTCTATGGATAGGCAATTATCAACTTGCACATGGTGGGACTCATGGACTAGGCAAATAAGACAAAATAAATGAAATAATCTCTAAGTGGGTAAATACTATGGGTTGATTATTCTAACAGGTACCTTGTGCGATGTCCACCCTTGAGGTACTCTAGAGTTGTCCAACACAATGTATAAACCTGCTAACATATTTAGGGGCACTAGAACTAGATAATACCAACTTGATTCATTTCAGCGTAGATAACTATAAATCTAGATCACCTCACCAACTCGCATTTCAGATCACCTCTAGAGTAGTTGGGATAAAGGTCCATCGAACCATCCTAGATGAATGAGATTCGACCTCGGTCTTGTCTATATCTTGTTGGAGGGCCATTAGTTCTCCTGAGGTTATGAAATCACCTACTACTCTAAAAGATTTTAATGGACTGGGTTTCCAGGCCCATGGTCTATTGCCAACACTTTCTATCGAGCTTGAGGGAAAGATTGTTTCCATTCAGGTGGAATTGGTTGATGCCCCATTATATTACAATCTTTTATTGGGGAGGAATTGGTTTTATGCTATGATCGTTGTCACTTTGACAGTGTTTAGAACTCTCCAATTTCCACATTTGGGGAATATTGTGAATATAGATCAACTTGATTATTGCATGCCAAATTTTACGAACCATATGGTGAATAAAATCCCTATGCCAGGTCAGTACCCTCCTACTTATAAGTTGATTGGGTTGGATATGCTGAAATACTCCACCCTTATGGGTGTGTTTTCGTCGGTCCCTCCTAGTATAGAAGTGCTGAGAGTAAATATTATTTCCATAACTAGATATAGTACCAAGGGTAAATAAATTATTGAATCATCCTCCCTTGGCCCACATGAAGCAATGTATGATGTTATCCAATCCATTTTCGATGACTATGTTGATGACCTTCATCTCGTGGATTCAGATCCTTACCACCTACCTTACTGGTTAGATCCCTCTCTTCCCACTCTAGATTATCTCACATAGAATTTTCCTTCAGATGAGTCCATCACGGATATCATGAGTGAGAGTGAAGCCGTCTGGGAAGATCATCATTATCAATCTTATTTTTTTCCCCATGCCACTTTGGTGGGTTTTGACCTTCAATCACTTATTAGTACTGATATTGTCACCCATCCACAAACACTTGTATCATTGCAAAGACTAGAATCTGAAGGAAATCTATGCAACATTACTAAAACAACCCCAATTGACATATCAGTCAAACCTGGAACCATTGAGCATGTTCACGTAGGGAAGCACTTCTTAATAAAAAAAACTAAAGCATATAGAGCATTATTGAAAGAATTCGGAGACATGTTTTCCTAGACTTATGAAGAGATTACTAGGATAGACCCGTCTATTGTGGTTCATGAAATTAAAACCTATCCCATAGCAAAATCTGCCAAGAAGAAATTGAATAAAGTCCATCCCTAGAAGGCTACGACTATTAAAGACAAAGTAGAAAAAATTTTGAAGGAAGGATTTATTTATCCTATACCCCAGACGGAATGGGTGTCTAACATTTTCCTTGTGAACAAAAATCAGGGCACCATTAGAGTCTGCATCAATTTATGAGACCTGAACAAAGCTTGTCCCAAGTACAATTTCCCGACTCCACATATCGATCAGATTATCAACAACTGTGCTGGATGTGTCACCTTCTCATTCATGGATGGATTTTCTGGCTATAATCAGATTGAGATATTTCCCATTGATCAACACAAAATGACATTTATATGTCTGTGGGGAATGTTTTCCTATAGGAAGTTACCTTTTGGCCTCAAGAATTCTAGAGCTACATTCCAGCATGCCATGTTCTATGCATTTCATGATATTAAGAACATCTTGGAGCCGTACCTTGACAATCTCCTAGTGCATTCACTGTCAAAACCCCAAAAATTCTGAAAAATTTAAAATTTTCAAAATAGCATATATTCTTATTAACTGCAGTCATTAACTATTTGATTAGTTTATGTTACTAGAATTGTAACTGAATGATCTTTTGATTATACTTAACTTTTAAAGAGTAATTCTTTTCTGTTACTGATTGTTTTTCTGTTTGCGACACAAGGTGGGTTTGTCATGAAGGACTGGGCTTACTTAGCTTCCAAGCTAACACGGCAGTTTTCTTCTATTATAGGTATACAGGTAAGATATACGGGTCACTGTTAACAAGTCTCAGAAGTTCACAATATGATTTGCTGCATATAATTTATTTAGTGAAAGTACATACATGCTAGACAGATTTACTAGGCTCTAAAGGTAAAACTTTTACTAAGTTTCTTTGACATCTATTGCTAGAGAATTGAATTCTACTCATATAGGTGACCGTTAACTTCTTTATCCAGAAAAATAGAGTTTAACAATTCTTCAGAGAATGAAACCATTTAAATGCTCATACTGAAAGTAAGTGTAAAAAAATGTAATAATTGCTTTTACTTAAACAGCTAGCATGGTAGAAAATTCACAACAAAAAAGATTTAATTTTATTACTCATAGTTACGGTAATATGCCATGTTTAGATTGTATCATATTCAGATTTTCAACTGTCGTTATATATGATAAGATATTACAAGTATCGATCTATACTTCTCTTACTTTAAGCATGTACAAGTTTATTGTTTGATTAAATTCTTCCCTTAATAGTTTAAGGGTTTGCACTGTTTTGGAATGCTACTCTATTTCCAATATCGACATTTGGATAGAGACCAATTCACTTTTAGGATCAGTCCTAGACTTATCATAATTACCTCTTTATGAGTTTTTAAGACTATACTATCAACAAGAAGGTTAAATATATCCAAGCTACATATCATACATTAATTTATAAAATCTTTCATAAATTTTTGAGCTTAGAAAGTGACAAAAGTCTAATTGTCACCACAAGGATTCTAAGACTATTAGAAAGGTTGTTAATCTATTAACAAGTATCAATGATATGAACTAGAGTAAACCAAGATCAAATTGATAAATAACTTAATTTAAATACCACCAAATATATACTTTCAAGAAAAGTTGTGTCTCTTACCTTCATTTGAGACTAAGGTAATTGGCAAAATAGTGGTAAATTTATAACAACCACGACTTAACATTATTTCAAAGCTCTTTATAACTTATTATAATTAAAACCATTCTCCATACCTATGTATACAAGACTAAATAATGAGCAATAATTATAGTGTAATGTTTTATCAACATAAATCTAATGTTACGTGGTTGAAATCGTATTGCAAGGATACTATGGTATAATAAACCTTACGGGATCTCCATGCGATGATTTGTTTGCAAAATCAATCAATAGTGATCTTCCCTTGGACTTTAGAACTCATAGCCACTGCATGAAGAGTATTAAAAGTATACGTGGTCTCTCCTCGGCCATGCATTGACGTTTTAAAAGCAGTTGACCCAACCCTAGTCATCATTCTCCTTTGCCTTCGGCCTTTGGCCGCTCTGCAAACCCTCCTGGTCCATTTTTCCATCGCGTTGTCTGCTATCAATCCTCTTTCTGCTCCAGCTCTTCGTTAGCCCATCTACTGCACTGTGTGAATAGGTTAGGGTGTGAATTAACTTGTTTCTTGTCTCTGCGATACCTCCATTGTTAACTTGAGCTCTGAACAATGATAATCCTTATCTTTCTTCGTTCCAATGGGCATGATTCTTCCTTCAAGGTAGCGTGGCTTATGCTATCTGCAAACTATGATTTATTTGCACGGAAGGAACAATGTAGATATAGGGCCTACCCATCTTTTAGTTGGGTTTCTTATACTGTCAGAGGTCGAGAGTGTTGTAATGTCGCTCCTTTGCCATCAATTGGCAGTTTTTTGGCTCAACCCGGTCATGGCATCACTGTGTGGGATTATCCACAATGAAGGTAACCAAAATATATTCATTTCTTTGATATTGAAGCTAATATTAATGTTAATGCATTTCTTTTTCATTACTATAGTAACTAACATTTAGCTGTTAATTGGTTCTTGCAGATATGCCTGCTACCTTCTCTGCAAACAAAAGGAAAGAGGGTTACGGCAACACGAGCCATGGTAAGCCCTGGTCTCTTCACGACTTGTCCACTTTGTGTGAAACCTTAAGGGATTATGATGGGTTGGTCGTTGCGGCCCTTTTTGACCTTCATGGTTTTTTAGTTGTTGTTTAATGTTATACATTGAGGGTTAATACCCTAGCTCTCTCGCAGAGATCTTTGGCTTCGACCGTGAGTGTAAAATCTTGTTTTGAAATTATTAATGTGGTTATATTAACAGAACAGGTTGTAAGCCTTCGGGTGTAAATGCTTAATACGACCATGGAATGATGAACAAGACTAGATTTCACCAAGTCTTTACTTTTGTATTACTATTACTGGATAAGGTTTTATCCTTGGTTATTATGCTTGTTTTAGAAGACTGTTAGCTGTTTCACAGTCCTTTTTATTTATATTAATGTAAAAGAAAAAGTTGATTTATAACCAACTATAAGGAAAAATACTGTTAACTCCACTGTTTAATGCTTACCCTATATAAATTTGATTCTTAAGGGGATTAACCCTAACCGACAGTGAAAGAAGTAACTCCATTATTTATTCTTATATAATCCTGTTAAGTTCGGAAGGTATTTTCTGTAATATTTAGGGTTACTACTTATGTTTGTAAATGATAAATAAGCTCGATTAAGAGCATTCTGTACATCTTTTGTTTATTCCTGCACAAAATATATTTGTTGTTCACTGTTTGCAAAGCATTTTTCATTAAGGTTTCCATATCCAGTTTATAATTTAACTTCCTTATGAATAAGGAAAGGTAATTACTGATGCATAGTTCATACTCCATTAGATGCATAGTTTATACCCTATTAAAAAGATAGGATTTTATATCCTTCTTTTCATTAAATCTGAATACTGTCACTATACCTATACTTAAATGCAAACAGTAAGATTAGTTCCAAAATCTGTTAACAGTAATAAAATACTACTTATGTTAATGGTGATAACATTCTTTTATTACATAAATAAATTACTAGTATAATTACTACCATAACTTTCTGTAAATAATATAGTTTCTGTAATAATAACCTGAGTGTAAATGCACCAGTTTATCTATAAAAATACTTATTAATTAACTTTGGTGTAATTTACACCATGCTGTCTATTTTATTTTATAATTTAATTTCTTTCTTAGTTATGATAGTATTTATATAAGTTCAGCATTTAATTTTTATCTCTATCTACAATTATCTTATGAGCACACATATTAATCTTTGTTCAGAGTATTTACTCAGTTTATTTTAAAATACATTGGAAATAGTATTTATTATTTGAATCTTCTGTAGTTTATACTATACTTTCTATGTTCTACTGTAATTACTTTATTTTCTTAGTTATAATGTTTACTTATAAATGTTCTGTAAGTACAAATATGAACATGTTTATATTCTGAAAAAAATAAGAATGATAGCTCTGTAACTTGTTCTTGCTTTGAGTTTATTTTTAGAAATTAAATTATCTGAATACAAGGAAGGAAACTATATAGTAAAATAGTATAAATTCTAATCTAACTTGTACTATCTTTTCTTTACAGTAGAATTTACTGGAACACAAAAATATAGTACTAGGAGGTAGTTTTTAAGACTATAAGAAAATAACTTATGAATTTGTAAAACACTTGTAGTTACTGAAAGTAACTAAATAAGAAGCTCGGTTCAGAAGGATAATACTTCCCAATATCGAGATACTGTGCTGGAGTACGGTCTGGTGAACCCAGATGTGGAAAAACACAGTAATTTCTTTAATTTCATCAACAGATTAACCACTAATAACCTGAGATATTCACATTACTAAACTAGATAACTCTTCTGTCATATAATATAAACATAGCATTCATTCATTCATACTCATTAAAACATAAATAGATAAGTAATAGAACCTGTTTAAACTGGGACAACAACAGCAATGGGAGGCCGTTCCTCCCTACCAACTCCTAGAGAGCACTCAGACAGTGACTCCTCAGGACCCCCGAGCTTGCTCTGGTCTCCCTGGCTGGAACTAGGTGCAGCAAAGTCAGATACCAGTCTTCAAACTCAGTATTAACTCAGAACTATCAGTCAGATCTCTCAGCCAAAAAGATGTAATGAAATCAAGTTACTATAGCAATCCTCCTAGAACAACTTCCTTACTGTAGTTCCCTCTTCCTCAATAAATTTTCTGAATAACATTCACCTGAATGAATTCTCTCTGGAAAATATCTGAGTAGCCTCACCTCTCTTCATTGAGTACTTTTTAAAAGAGTGCCTAGGTCTTTTTGGGTTAGTTGTCATTTAATGAGCCACCTGCTCTGATTCCACTTTTTTAGGGAATCATGACCCCAAATATAGGGAAGTTGCCACCTGCAACTTAGGAAGTGTTTGAGGATGCTTCCACTTGTCTTTTTCCTTTCCACCTAGTTCCATCCACCAGTTTGACCAGTAACCTCTTTTTAACTGCTCTCCCATGCTGTTGTCTCCACAATTTATTTATTAATAATAAACTATTCTGAATTACACTCCATTTCTGTTGACTTTGCTGAGTCATCAATTCCTACTTAGCATTAAATTTAATATAATGTCTTAGGAATATAATTAAATAATTTACATTATTTTACAAAATTGGGGTATGTGACATACACACCCCCTTAGAATGTAACATCGTCCTCGATGTTACTTATTCCTCATCCTTTGCAACCTCCTGGAACAGATTCGGGTATGCTTCCTGCATCTTACTTTCCAATTCCCAGGTAGCTTCTTCAGGACTAAGGTGCTTCCATTGCACCTTCAGCTGTCCAATTGTGTGGTTTCGCAGAGTAATTTCCCTCCTCCTGAGGATACAGTTCGGCTCCACCAGAACTTCTCCTTCTGGTTCCACCTGTACAACATTCCAATCAATTACATGAGTAGCATCATGAACATACTTTTTCAGAACAGAAATATGGAAAACATTATGCACTTTCAAATTAGGTGGTAACGCTAACTGATATGCAACTTGACCAATTCTGGATAGAATTTCAAACAGACCACAGTAACGTGGCGCTAATTTTGCACAACTCCCTAGTCTTAGGGAGCTCTTCTTTGGTCTTACCCTTATAAACACGTGCTCACCCACCTGGAACTCTTTAGGGGTTCTTTTCAAATCTGCTTGGCTCTTTTGCTGATCCTGGGTAACCTTCAAATTCTCCTGCACTTGTTTCACAATATGTTCCATTTCTTTTAATAATTTGGGTCCCAACACTAATCTATCTACTGGATTATTCCAGGAGATAGGAGTGTTACATTTACGCCCATACAGAATTTCAAAAGGAATGAACTTAGCTGATGATTGATAGTTGTTATTCTATGCAAACTCTACTAAATGCAAGTAATCCTCCCACTTACCTGGCTGATCCTTAACATACATTCTTAACAGATCTTCCAACACCTGATTCACTCTTTCAGTCTGTCTGTCCGTCTGAGGATGGAAAGAGGTGCTAAAATTCAGTGTTGTGCTTAACCCCTTAAACAAGGATTTCCAGAAATTCCTTGTGAATTTAGGATCCCTGTCTGAAATAATAACCTTTGGTACACCATGCAACCGAAAAATCTACTTTAAGAATATGTCTGCTATATTTACAGCCTTGTAAGTGGTTTTAACAGGAATAAAATGTGCTGCTTTACTTAATTTATATACTACCACCATAATTGAATCATTCTGATTCTGATTTCTGGGTAATCCAGTAATAAAATATAAGCTGATTATCTCCCATTTCCAACTAGGATTTGGCAATGGTTGCAATAAACCAGCTGGATGTTGGTCTTCTGTTTTCACTTGTTAACAGTCCAAACATCTAGCTATATACTCAGCTACTTCAGATTTCATATTAGGCCAGAAATAATATTTTCTTAACATGGTAACAGTCTTCTGATAGCCTGGATGGCCGGAGTAAGGGGTTTTATGAACTTCATCCAGAATCAACAATTTAACCTTAGGCACATTAGGCACATACAGTCTGTCCTTAAACAATAAAAACCCATCTTTATTTAGACTATAGCCTTTTATTAAACTTTCTGTAGGTTCTTCTTTAGCTGTAAACTATAATTTTTGATCAATTTCATCCAATTTTATCCCTTCAGCCAGCTGTTCATTTAAATCAGATGCGTAAGTGCTAATTGTTGCTGCAAAGTTCAGCTTTGCATTTCTGCTCAAAGCATCAGCCACTTTGTTTTATTTTCCTTTTATGTGTTGAATTTTGAAATCGTATTCACTTAAGAAGGCTAACCATCTTGCTTTCCTTGCATTTAAGTTGGGCTGATCTAAAAGGTGTTTTAGACCCTTATTATCAGTCATTAAAGTAAAATTTCTGCCTATTAAGTGGTGTCGCGACATTTTTAAGGCATGAATAACAGCAGCAAGTTCCAAATCATAAGTAGCATAATTCTTTTCATGGATCTTTAAATTCCTGGACTCATAGGCAATGACATGCCCATCTTGAGTCAGCACTCCACCTAAACCATCATTACAAGCATCGGTGCATACCACAAAATCCTTATTAGGATCTTCTATTCTTAGAATAGGCGCAGTTGTTAATAAAGTTTTTAATTTCTTAAGACTTTCTTCACATTTTAAGTTCCAATCAAATTTCTTGCCTTTATTTTGCAAGGAAGTGACTGGATTAACTATTTTTGAAAAGCCCTCAATGAATCTCCGGTAGTAACCGGTAATTCCCATGAAGGACCTAACATCTGTTACGTCTTTTGGAACTGGCCAATCTTCAATTTCCCTAATCTTTTCAGGATCCACAGAAATCCCTCCCTTAGTCACTACGTGACCTAAGTACTGGATTTCATCCTTAAAGAAATCACACTAACTGAACTTCGCAAAGAGCTGTTGCTCTTGCAGTTCTTGTAAAACTATCCGTAAGTGTTCCTTATGTTCCTTTTTATTTTGAGAATAAATTAAGATGTCATCAATGAATACGACAACAAATTTATCTAAATATTTATGCATTATGTTATTCATTAGGCACATAAAGACAGCTGGGGAATTTGTAAGCCCAAAAGGCATTACGACAAATTCGTAATGTCCATACCTTGTTCTAAAGGATGTCTTGAAAATTTCCTCTTCTTTAATTCTTACCTGATGATATCCTAATCTCAGGTCTATCTTAGAGAACACCGTAGCTCCATGCAGCTGATCAAACAGATCGTCTATGTAGGGCAATGGATGTCTGTTTTTAATTGTCATTTTATTTAGTTGACGGTAATTTATGCAAAGTCACATAGTTCCGTCTTTATTTTTAACAAAGATTACTGGTGCTCCCCAAGGAAACACACTAGGTCGAATGTACTTCTTATCTATTAATTCTTTTAACTGTGATTTTAATTCATTAAGTTCCAGAATATTCATACGATACGGAGCTTTCGAGCTAGGTACAGCACCTGGTACTAGCACAATAGTGAAATCTAGTTCCCTCCGGGGAGGTAATCCTGGAATTTCCTCCGGAAAAACATCAATAAATTCATTTAACACAGGAATATCCTCTATTTTTATTTTATCTTTTTCAGATTTACTCACCTCATCTATAATGGTTACAGCATAGGCTTTACACCCTTTCCTTACTACTCTTTTGAGTTGTAAGGCAGAAATCTGCCTGATTACAGTTTTCCTAGGAATACCCTTAACTGTTACAGGCTGTTCATTATCATTCGCACACGTAAAGGTTTTATCAAAACAGTTTAAAACTACCTTATGATGTTCTAACCAGTCCATACCAATAACTATGTCATACAAGCCAAGTGGAAAAACATTTAATTTAACAGTAGTTTTAAAATCATTCATATCTAAAGCACGTTCCTTAACATAACAGATTACCTTTCTTTTTTCCCCAGTGGCTAGTTGAACTAACCAGGAGCTATCAAACTTTTCAACAGTCAATTTACACTTTTTTACTATTTGAGGTGAAATGTAACTAAGACTGGCACCTGGATCTATTAAAATAGTTACAGGGGTTTGGTTAACCATACCTTATACTTCCACCATGGAAGTCTGATAATCAGCTTGGCGGTTCTCCAACGCTGCATTGATTCGGGGCATAGTCCTTGCAAATTCTCCAACAGTCATTTCATCCTGCACAGTATGAATATTGCTGCTTGTCTTTTTTCGATTTGGGAAAACCGAAGCATAGTGCGGGCCATTGCACTCCCAGCACTTAACAGCTCCTTTCTTTCGAAATTCTTAGTGAAATTTCCATGATTGTTTGATGCTTCCTTTCCCTTAAAGTTATTGGAATTATTGGAATTATTAGGAGCACCATCGGAATGATTTCTGTTCTTATTATTCCTGAAATTTTTCTGAGGTACAAACTCTTTTGTCTTGAACTCAGACTGATTACTATTATTTTTAGCCTTCCAGTTGGCTATTCCTTCTTTCTTTTTGTTCTATTCAAAACAGAAATTAACCTTCCGCATGGCTTCTTCCAGAGTTTTGGGGTTATCATATTCGATTCTGTCCTTTATATGATATGGTAGGCAGCTGAGAAACCGATGTATTTTAGGTTTCTCATCAACTAAATACGGCACATACCTTAATAGACTTAAGAATTTACTGTTTAAGTCCTTCATAGACATGGATCCTAACTTTAACTCATAAAATTATTTCACCCTTTCTTCATAGTATTGTTCGGACAGAAACTTCTTCTTGAAGTACCTTTTAAATGTACTCCAATTGAACTCTTTTTCCTTGATTCCCTTAACTCTTTTCAGATCATGCCACCATATATCTGCCTTTCCACAAAGATTATAGATGGCCATTCTCGCCTTCAACTGATTTGAATAGTTGTATATCTGAAAATATTTTCTCATCCCAGATAACCAGGATTCTGCCTCTTCTCCTTTTTCAGTTTCTCCATTGAAAGTTGGGGGTTTTATTTTTTTGAACTCCCCAGAAATCTCTTCATAAGGCCTATACTTTTTCTTTCTGATATACAATTCAGCCTCAGTACTGTCACTAGTAGTGTAATAGCTTTGTTGTTCTCTGAGCCCTTCAGACGATGAGCTGCTTTCAGCTTTAACCAGTTTCATATTTTTAGATCCTTTCTGGTGGCTAGCTTCCTTAGATTTAGATCTTTTGCTTCTCCCTTTAGTCTGAAATTTTTCCATCAAAATTTGATTTAACTCCTCTTGAGTTTTTAGAATCCTTTCATTTTCCTTCTTGTCTGATTCCATTTCAGTATTTAAATCCTTTATAGTCTGCATTAGCTCTGAGGAGTGAGCAGTTACCTCCTCTATCACATGTTCTCTAGATATCTGTCTTGTCTCAGTGTTTGGAGACTCCTCCTCAGCATATTCTCCTAACTTCTCCATACCTACCTGTTAGATTCAAAAAAAGAAATTTTTCTGCTTTTTACATAAAACAAAAAAAATGCAGGTTAGTACATTATTTTTATTGTTCTGTGGAAACTAGTTGGGCCACATTAAGGCCTAGTGTTTGAACCATTCTCTGATACCACATGTCAAAACCCCAAAAATTTTGAAAAATTTAAAATTTTCAAAATAGCATATATTCTTATTAACTGTAGTCATTAACTGTTTCATTAGTTTATGTTACTAGAATTGTAACTGAATGATCTATTGATTATACTTAACTTTCAAAGAGTAATTCTTTTTCGTTACTGATTGTTTTTCTGTTTGTGACATAAGGTAGGTTTGTCATGAAGTACCGGGCTTACTTAGCTTCCGAGCTAACGCAACATTTTTCTTCTATTACAGGTATACAGGTAAGATATACGAGTCACTGTTAACAAGTCTCGAAAGTTCACAATATGATTTGTTGCATATAATTTATTTAGTGAAAGTACATACATGCTAGACATATTTACCAGGCTCTAAAGGTAAAACTTTTACTAAGTTTCTTTGAGATCTATTGCTAGAGAATTGAATTCTACTCATATAGGTGACCGTTAACTTCTTTATCCAAAAAAATAGAGTTTAACAATTCTTCAGAGAATGAAACCATTTAAATGCTCATACTGAAAGTAAGTGTAAAAAAATGTAATAATTGCTTTTACTTAAACAGCTAGCATGGTAGAAAATTCACAACAACAAAGATTTAATTTTATTACTCATAGTTACGGTAATATGCCATGTTTAGATTGTATCATATTCAGATTTTCAACTGTCGTTATATATGATAAGATATTACAAGTATCGATCTATACTTTTCTTACTTTAAGCATGTACAAGTTTATTGTTTGATTAAAGTCTTCCCTTAATAGTTTAAGGGTTTGCACTGTTTTGGAATGCTACTCTATTTCCAATATCGACATTTGGATAGAGACCAATTCACTTTTAGGATCAGTCCTAGACTTATCATAATTACCTCTTTATGAGTTTTTAAGACTATACTATCAACAAGAAGGTTAAATATATCCAAGCTACATATCATACATTAATTTATAAAATCTTTCATAAATTTTTGAGCTTAGAAAGTGACAAAAGTCTAATTGTCACCACAAGGATTCTAAGACTATTAGAAAGGTTGTTAATCTATTAACAAGTATCAATGATATGAACTAGAGTAAACCAAGATCAAATTGATAAATAACTTAATTTAAATACCACCAAATATATACTTTCAAGAAAAGTTGTGTCTCTTACCTTCATTTGAGACTAAGGTAATTGGCAAAATAGTGGTAAGTTTATAACAACCACGACTTAACATTATTTCAAAGCTCTTTATAACTTATTATAATCAAAACCATTCTCCATACCTATGTATACGAGACTAAATAATGAGTAATAATTATAGTGTAATGTTTTATCAACATAAATCTAATGTTACATGGTTGAAATTGTATTCCAGGGAGACTATGGTATAATAAACCTTATGAGATCTCCATGCGATGATTTGTTTGCAAAATCAATCAATAGTGATCTTGCCGTGGACTTTAGAACTCATAGCCACTGCATGAAGAGTATTAAAAGTATACATGGTCTCTCCTCGGCCATGCATTGGCATTTTAAAAGCAGTTGACCCAACCCTAGTGATCATTCTCCTTTTCCTCTGGCCTTTGCCTGCTCTGCAAACCCTCTTGGTCCATTTTGCCGTCGCGTTGTCTACTATCTATCCTCTTGCTGCTCCAACTCTTCGTTAGCCCATCTACTGCATTGTGTGAATAGGTTAGGGTGTGAATTACCTTGTTGCTTGTCTCTGCGATACCTCCATTGTTAACTTGAGCTCTGAACAGTGATAATCCTTATCTTTCTTCATTCCAATGGGCCTGATTCTTCCTTCAAGGTAGCGTGGCTTATGCTGTGTACAAACTGTGTAATATTTACATGGAAGGAACAATGCAGCTATAGGGTTTTTCCCTGCCCATCATTTAGCTGGGTTTCTTATACTGTCAGAGGTCAAGAGTATTGTAATGTCACTCCTTTGCCATCAATTAGAAGGTTTTTGGCTCTAGCCGGTCGCGACATCACTGTGTGGGATTATCCACAGTGAAGGTAACCAAAATATATTCATTTCTTTGATATCGAAGCTAATATTAATGTTAATGCATTTATTTTTCATTACTATAGTAACTAACAGTCGGCTCTTAATTGGTTCTTGCAGATATGCCTGCTACCTTCTCTACAAACAAAAAGAAAGAGGGTTACGGCAACACGAGCCACGGTAAGCCCTGTACTCTTCACGGCTTGTCCACTTTGTGTGAAACCTTAAGGGATTACGATGGGTTGGTCATTGTAGCCCTTTTTTACCTTCATGGTTTTTTAGTTGTTGTTTAATGTTATACATTGAGGGTTAATACCCTAGCTCTCTCGCAGAGATCTCCGGCTTCGACCGTGAGTGTAAAATCTTGTTTTGAAATTATTAATGTGGTTATATTAACAGAATAGGCTGTAAGCCTTCGGGTGTAAATGCTTAATACGACCATGGAATGATGAATAAGACTGGGTTTCACCAAGTCTTTACTTTTGTATTACTATGACTGGATAAGGTTTTATTCTTGGTTATTATGCTCGTTTCAGAAGACTGTTAGCTATTTCACAGTCCTTCTTTTTATTTATATTAATGTAAAAGCAAAAGTTGATTTATAACCAACTATAAGGAAAAATATTGTTAACTCCACTGTTTAATGCTTACCTTATATAAATTTGATTCTTAAGGGGATTAACCCTAACCGACAGTGAAAGAAGGAACTCCATTATTTATTCTTATATAATCCTGTTAAGTTTGGAAGGTATTTTCTGTAATATTTAGGGTTACTACTTATGTTTGTAAATGATAAATAAGCTCGATTAAGAGCATTCTGTACATCTTTTGTTTATTCCTGCACAAAATATATTTGTTGTTCACTGTTTGCAAAGTATTTTTCATTAAGGTTTCCATATCCAGTTTATAATTTAACTTCCTTGTGAATAAGGAAAGGTAATTACTGATGCATAGTTCATACTCCATTAGATGCATAGTTTATACCCTGTTAAAAAGATAGGATTTTATATCCTTGTTTTCATTAAATCTGAATACTGTCAGTATACCTATACTTAAATGCAATAGTAAGATTAGTTCCAAAATCTGTTAACAGTAATAAAATACTACTTATGTTAATGGTGATAACATTCTTGTATTACATAAATAAATTACTAGTATAATTACTACCATAACTTTCTGTAAATAATATAGTTTCTGTAATAATAACCTGAGTGTAAATCCACCAGTTTATCTATAAAAATACTTATTAATTAACTTTGGTGTAATTTACACCATGCTGTCTATTTTCTTTATAATTTAATTACTTTCTTAGTTATGATAGTATTTATATAAGTTCAGCATTTAATTTTTATCTCTATCTACAATTATCTTATGAGCACACATATTAATATTTGTTCAAAGTATTTACTCAATTTATTTTACAATACTTTGGAAATAGTATTTATTATTTGAATCTTCTGTAGTTTATACTATACTTTCTATGTTCTGCTGTAATTAGTTTATTTTCTTAGTTATAATGTTTACTTATAAATGTTCTGTAAGTACAAATATTAACATGTTTATATTCTGGAAAAAATAAGAATGATAGCTCTGTATGTTGTTCTTGCTTTGAGTTTATTTTTAGAAATGAAATTATCTGAAGACAAGGAAGGAAACTATATAGTAAAACAGTATAAATTCTAATCTAACTTCTACTATCTTTCCTTTACAGTAGAATTTACTGGAACACAAAAATACAGTACTAGGAGGTAGCTTTTAAGACTATAAGAAAATAACTTATGAATTTGTAAAAAACTTGTAGTTACTGAAAGCAACTAAATAAGAAGCTTGGTTCAGAAGGACACTCCTTCCCAATACCGAGACACTGTGCTAGAGTACGGTCTGGTGAACCCAGATGTGGAAAAACACAGTAATTTCTTTAATTTCATCAACAGATTAACTACTGATAACCTGAGATATTCACATTACTAAACTAGCTAACTCTTCTTTCATATAATATAAACATCACATACATTCATTCATACTCATTAAAACATAAATAGGTAAGTAACAGAACCTGTTTAAACTGGGACAACAACAGCAATGGGAGGCCGTTCCTCCCTACCAACTCCTAGAGAGCACTCAAACAGCGACTCCTCAGGACCTCCGAGCTTGCTCTGGTCTCCCTGGATGTAACTAGGTGTAGCAAAGTCAGATACCAATCTTCAAACTTAGTATTAACTCAGAACTATCAGTCAGATCTTTCAACCAAAAAGCTGTAATGAAATCAAGTTACTGCAGCAATCCTCCTAGAACAACTTCCTTACTGTATTTCACTCTTCCTCAATGAATTTCCTGAATAACATTCACCTGAATGAATTCTCTCTGAAAAATATCTGAGCAGCCTCAGCTCTCTTCATTGAGTACTTTTAAAAAGAGTGCCTAGGTCTTTTTGGGTTAGTTGTCATTTAATGAGCCACCTGCTCTGATTCCACTTTCTTGGGGAATCATGACCCCAAATATAGGGAAGTTGCCACCTGCAACTTAGGAAGTGTTTGAGGATGCTGCCACTTGTCTTTTGCCTTTCCACCTAGTTCCATCCACCAGTTTGACCAGTAACCTCTTTTTAACAGCTCTCCCATGCTGTTGTCTCCACAATTTATTTATTAATAATAAAATATTCTGAATTACACTCCATTTCGGTTGACTTTGTTGAGTCATCAATTCCTACTTAGCATTAAATTTAATATAATGTCTTAGGAATATAATTAAATAATTTACATTATTTTACAAAATTGGGGTATGTGACATACACACCTCCTTAGAATGTAACATCGTCCTCAATGTTACTTATTCCTCATCCTCTGCAACCTCCTGGAACAGATTCAGGTATGCTTCCCGCATCTTACTTTCGAGTTCCCAGGTAGCTTCTTCAAGACTAAGGTGCTTCCATTGCACCTTCAGCTGTCCAATTGTGCGGTTCCGCAGAGTAATTTCCCTCCTCCTGAGGATACAGTCCGTCTCCACCAGAACTTCTCCTTCTGGTTCCACCTGTACAACATTCCAATCAATTACATGAGTAGCATCATGAACATACTTTTTCAGAACAGAAATATGGAAAACATTATGCACTTTCAAATTAGGTGGTAAGGCTAACTGATATGCAACTTGACCAATTCTGGATAGAATTTCAAATAGACCACAGTAACGTGGCGCTAATTTTGCACAAATCCCCAGTCTTAGGGAGCTCTTCTTTGGTATTACATTTATAAACACGTGCTCACCCACCTGGAACTCTTTAGGATTTCTTTTCAAATCTGCTTGGCTCTTTTGCCGATCCCGGGCAACCTTCAAATTCTCTTGCACTTGTTTCACAATCTGTTCCATTTCTTTTAATAATTTGGGTCCCAACACTAATCTATCTACTGGATTATTCCAGGAGATAGGAGTGTTACATTTACGCCTGTACAGAATTTCAAAAGGACTAAACTTAGCTGATGATTGATAGTTGTTATTGTATGCAAATTCTGCTAAATGCAAGTAATCCTCCCACTTACCTGGCTTATCCTTAACATACATTCTTAACAGATCTTCCAAAACCTGATTCACTCTTTCAGTCTATCCGTTCGTCTGAGGATGGAAAGAGGTGCTAAAATTCAATGTTGTGTTTAACCCCTTAAACAAGGATTTCCAAAAATTCCATGTGAATTTAGGATCCCTGTCTGAAATAATAACCTTTGGTACACCATGCAACCGAAAAATCTGCTTTAAGAATATGTCTGCTATATTTGCAACCTTGTAAGTGGTTTTAACAGGAATAAAATGTGCTGCTTTACTTAATTTATCTACTACCACCATAATTGAATCATTCTGATTCTGATTTCTGGGTAATCCAGTAATAAAATATAAGTTGATTATCTCCCATTTCCAACTAGGAATAGGTAATGGTTGCAATAAACCAGCTGGATGTTGGTGTTCTGTTTTCACTTGTTGACAGTCCAAACATCTAGCTATATACTCAGCTACTTCAGATTTCATATTGGGACAGAAATAATCTTTTCTTAACATGGTAACAGTCTTCTGATAGCCTGGATGCCCGGAGTAAGGGGTTTTATGAACTTCATCCAGAATCAACAATTTAACCTTAGGCACATTAGGCACATACAGTCTGTCCTTAAACAATAAAAACCCATCTTTATTTAGACTATAGACTTTTATTAAACTTTCTGTAGGTTCTTCTTTAGTTGTAAACTGTAATTTTTGATAAATTTCATCCAATTTTATCCCTTCAGCCAGCTGTTCATTTAGATCAGATGCATAAGTGCTAATTGTTGCTGCAAAGTTCAGCTTTGCATTTCTGCTCAAAGCATCAGCCACTTTGTTTTCTTTTCCTTTTATGTGTTGAATTTCGAAATCATATTCACTTAAGAAGGCTAACCATCTTGCTTGCCTTGCATTTAAGTTGGGCTGATCTAAAACCTATTTTAGACCCTTATTTTCAGTCATTAAAGTAAACTTTTTGCCTATTAAGTGGTGTCGCCACATTTTTAAGGCATGAATAACAGCAGCAAGTTCCAAATCATAAGTAGCATAATTCTTTTCATGGATGTTTAACTTCCTGGACTCATAGGCAATGACATGCCCATCTTGAGTCAGCACTCCGCCTAAACTATCATTACAAGCATCGGTGCATACCACAAAATCCTTATTAGGATCTGCTATTCTTAGAATAGGCACAGTTGTTAATAAAGTTTTTAATTTCTTAAAACTTTCTTCACATTTTAAGTTCCAATCAAATTTCTTACCTTTCTTTTGCAAGGAAGTGATTGGATTAGCTATTTTTGAAAAGCCCTCAATGAATCTCCGGTAGTAACCGGTAATTCCCATGAAGGACCTAACATCTGTTACGTATTTTGGAACTGGCCAATCTTTGATTGCTCGAATCTTTTCAGGATCCACAGAAATCCCTTCCTTAGTCACTACATGACCTAAGTACTGGATTTCATCCTTAAAGAAATCACACTTACTGAACTTCGCAAAGAGCTGTTGCTCTCGCAGTTCTTGTAAAACTATCCGTAAGTGTTCCTTATGTTCCTCTTATTTTTAGATTAAATTAAGATGTCATCGATGAATATGACAACAAATTTATCTAAATATTTATGCATTATGTTATTCATTAGGCACATAAAGACAGCTGGGGCATTTGTAATCCCAAAAGGCATTACGACAAATTCGTAATGTCCATACCTTTTTCTAAAGGTTGTCTTGAAAATGTCCTCTTCTTTAATTCTTACCTGATGATATCCTGATCTCAGGTCTATCTTAGAGAACACTGTAGCTCCACGCAGCTGATCAAACAAATCGTCTGTGCGGGGCAATGGATATCTGTTTTTAATTGTCATTTTATTTAGTTGACGGTAATCTATGCAAAGTCGCATAGTTTCATCTTTCTTTTTAACAAAGATTACTGGTGCTCCCCAAGGGGACACACTAGGTCGAATGTACTTCTTATCTATTAATTCTTTTAACTGTGATTTTAATTCATTAAGTTCCAGAATATTCATATGATACGGAGCTTTCTGTAGAAATTCAGGCCTGCAGTAGATTAATTTCACCCACAACAATTAACAATTGATCATGCAAAATTATCAACAATGGAGACTGAATATGGAGCTGTAACACAAAATTATATTAACTGAGTGTACAATAGCCAACCCTGTAATAACATAGGCTGCTGAATATATAGAATACATGAGCAAATTGAATGCATAAGGAAGCATCCAAATCTAGCATAAAGCAGGCTTACCCAAAATAGGCAAATCCCCCATAGGTGTAAAAAGCTGATCCCAAATCTATCAAGGACCCCACGAATTAGCAAGGGTGCATGGGAAAGCTAAAGAGTGGTCAAATGGCAGCTCATACATGCTTTTGCATGGAGGAAAGAGTGGAGGAGGAAGAGGCAACAAAGCAGATTCACCTCACCTAGTCTTGCTTTCCTATGTGCCTTAAAACACTGAAAAAGCAGGGAATAAAGAAGAAAAAGCAGAAGGGCGCCTAAGAGGCTAGGA